>JABCPV010000373.1:0-30112 GCA_016584345.1 Suillus ampliporus | reverse complement strand
TTCTGGGGTTGCGGTGAAATGAGGGCGTGCGACCGGGTGTCGGACGGAGCAGCAGACTACTGCCAAAGATCTCTGCAAGGAGTTCCTGGTATTGTGCGTGGCCTGGCCATTGACGAAGGCGTCGGCGGTACGACCTCATCGCCGAGGAGATCAGCGTCCTTCCCGGCTTGCGTAGGACCCAACAGGCTTATTTTCGCTGACTAGGGAAACGTCAGCGGCCTTGCGACGCAAGTTGGATGCAAGTATCTACGTACCGACCCCCATCACAGTAGCCTTGAGCTCTGGAGGTGGATCCGTTCTAGGACACCACTCCTTAAATCGCCCAAGGTGAACAAACTTGCGAATTCAACAGCGCGCTGTTTGCAGTTCCAACTCTGGGCTGGTGGTGTACTTCGCAAGAACCTCGGCTATTCGCTGTTGTTGCGGCGAGCTTGTCGTCAGTCTGGAGGCCAACTTGGTGATACTTGTCATGAGGAATTGACGGGTAAGGGAGTTGGCGTAGGGCGAGTCGAGGGTGGTAAGCAGTAGATCTAGGAGGTCCTTGTCGGTAATCTATTGAGAAGGAAGTGATTAATTCTCAAATTCCAGAGATGGAGTTCATCACTGACGTGCTTGGGCTGGTCATCGTCCACAACGCCGCCGTCGAAGAGCACATCGCCATATTCACCGATCACCCACAGAGCGGCCAATGTTAGTGACTCTTGTGGAGATGTCATCCTGGAGGCAGTATATAACTTGGACGAGGTATATGCTTGCAACTCTGGGGTATGAGCGACAAGACGTATAAAGCCGACAAGATCTCCTCGCGGACAAGTTTCCAGCCTGACATATACTTTGGTGAATAGATACGTTTGATGTTGAGAACTAACTCACCAATTTGAGCACCCTAAGCACTGTGTCGATGTGCCACCGTTTGTTTGGAGCAAATCGCTCTGCAGCGAGTGATATTTGTGTTGTCATGCCGAGCTTGAACTCGTCGTCCGCTACCTCGAGGAAAGCAAGCAGCTCACGAATGAGTATCCGGACATTCTGCTCATTGATCAGCGCGTAGGACAACTCGAGAGCACGCCGCCGGATGGATATATCGCCGTCCCGCAAACAATCTAGGATGATATTCCTGTGCCGTTGAACCGCATTGGTGTCCATTCCCACCACCTTGTTCAAGGTGTTCAAGGCAACATAGCTGGGCGAAGTGAGTAAAGATCCTTTCATAGAGTGTTGTAACTGACCGAATGTTATTGTCCTTGTTACCCAAGAATTTGCCAAGGATGTTAATAGCCATGACGCGCAAACCGGAATCTGCTTCGATCTCAAGGACCGTCAGGACAGTTTCATATAATATCGAGTTCCCGACGTTCTTGGTCGAATCAGTGTTAGTTGCAACCTGCGCCAGGATATCGTTCATGGTCTCGCTAGCGCGGACATCGCCCTTGCCAAGTAGACGAAGTAATCGCAAAACTTTGACCTGCAAGAATGGGTCTGTGATACCAGAGACATCGTGCTCGGGGCTGTATCCTGTGGTGACCAAGGCCTTCAAGTTACGAACAAGTAGCGGTACAGCCTGCGAGCACGTGAATAACCTATGATGACAGGCTTACTAGCACAAGAGGAAGCACTCACATTCCGGAATTCATTCAGGCAATTCTCGTCGATTTGACACATCTCGGTAGTAAGAGTTATTGCTGCTAGTAGCACGCCGTGGTTTCGATCGGTAAGGAGATTTTTGGCTTTCGAGATAAAGTGATCGGTAAGGTCAGGAACCTTCTTGATGACGCGAAGAGCACACAAGGCAGCCTGAAGTATGTTCCAGTCTTTAAACTTGAAACACGATGTGGATAGGGAATGCACGCACCTTTTTGCGAATGTAAGTGTTACTTGATCCCAGAAGCTTCTCTATCTCATTTGCCAAATCTCGCGACATTTCTTCCGAAGCAATGTTTGCGAACGTGCAGAGTCCCAACCCAACGACATACATATTTGAATGGTTCATATCACTGCGAGGACATTAAGTAGGTTCAGAGGTGGCGAATCATGACTTATGACACGTACTTCTTCAATGAGTTTGTTACAAGAGTGAGGACCTCTTGATTTTCGTCCAAAAGTAACATGATACCCAAATATCCAAGGCGTTTATCTGTGAATCGGGGGCTCGCGACCAGCTTCAGACTATCTGACCAAAGTGGGCAGGCGACCCCAGCATGTGGATGTACAACAGCTTTGCAATGTTGTTATGTCGCGCGTACACATCTTCCTCCCTGAATGATGCTCTAATAGCAGCTGATTCCTGCTGGATAAGGGCCCGTTCGTCCGCGACGGTCTGCGAGGGTCTAAGCTGACTTTAAGACCTTGGATTCGAAAGATCTACCTTGCAGGCCCTTATGCCTTTGATCAGGGCTGTCTGGAGGCTTCAGTCAAGAGTTCCAGACTGGAAGTCAGGACCACTCACCCTTGAGATTATGATACACCATGGCTGCGCGCTCACTGGAGGCGAGGTCAGCATAAATTGGGAGGTCACGCATGTGATGTGACTTCTGTGACGTGACTCAATGAACGGGATTCGATACAAAGCATTCGACACCTTGCTTTCTTTGACTACAAAATTGAAGTAGGAAATATGCCCACTCTAAGCTAGCTAAGGATCCTTTCAAGTTCAGTGCTCCGAAGTGCAATCAATAAATTCTTTCCAACTTGATCTCATTCGTGTTGGAACTTGGGGGAGCTTGGTTGAAAGTGCGTGGCAAGCCAAAATACGTCGGACAAGTGGGAATAACCTTTTAGTTATTCCTACCACCCGACGCACCTTGTTTGCTCTGACGCATACACCAGCAAAACCACATCTCTGTGAAGTCTGTGGAGAACTGGGCAGTCTACAGGTAACCAAGACCACCACGGATACCCCAGAAGTGAAGTGATCTGCCGATGAGAAGGCTAAGGGATGACGATTAGCGCACGAGGTCCAGAAATCAAATGTTAGTGATCGCCACCTGCAGGCATTACCAGGAATTGAGATGTTGGTAACTTACCGACAGGACTTTGACATAGCTTTGTGATGATACGGGTCTCTCTCGAGCCTGGAACCTGAATTTAGCCAGCGAGGATCTAATAAAATGAACTTGCCGCTTCGTCTGCGCAAAATACAAGAAGTGAGTTCCACTGCAAGAACTTGACGTTAGAAAAGTATCCAATCGTAACCTGATTCAACTCCACGGATACTGCAGGAGCTGTTTAAACTCCCTGCGTTTGACGAAGATCGGGTAGTCGAAGTCAGGCAGTATTGACGGCAAAAAAAATCCCTTGGTCGAGTTCGCGGGTACAATCTTCTAGCCTGGATCGAAATCGGGGGACGTTGTAGCTGGTGAAGCAAACAATCATATTTGCGCACCGAAGTCAACAAGTCCCGGCAGATCGTCTCGAGGTTGGCGAATACGGATTTTGGTTCGGTGGATAGATGATCGTTATTTTGTAGACTCGCTGGTAATACGTCGGCGATGGCGTAGGACAATTATGCTTGGTGTCCCCAGTTAAATGCGATCGCGTACCAGTTCGAAGGATAATAGTAAAGAGCGGGATGAGCTGGAGGCCAGGGAAGGAGATCGTACTAGATTTGAACACGGTGATCGACACTCGTCATCGGCCCTTGAGATAGGGTGCATGGCTTTCGCACTAGGGACCAAATCAAGTTTAAAGGCAATTCGCGGAAACCAGGGCTCGACGCCGGTTGTAAAGTATGGAGGTGGGGAGAGGTGTGGGAAACGCCCGAGATCGAGGCAGAAAGTAGCCTAGGGTCCGAACGTCGAAAGGTTCGATCGACTCCAAGAAGGCACTGACGAAAGACATGAAAACATCCCGTGACAATCGCGATAAAATAAGGACCAGTTTCCATTAGCGCTTCGCAGAATAGATCGCAAAGGTGTCGACGCCCATCGGGGGAGGGGATCAGCCCTTGGAGCGCTCGGAATCCCAGATCAAGTTGATATGCAATGTTCAGTCGGGGAAGGAAAACGGCGAAGGGCATACAGTAAGCTCGAGCATACGCATCTTGTGGATGGGCCAATCGTCGTTACCCCAGCGAACAAGCAAGGGATGTGAAAATTTGATCGAAGGTAATATATGGATCGAGTGAGCTTCCAAAGCGAAACTTGAGAGGGGCGATGGAAGCCAATCGGGGCTCGAAGAGACCCTAGAGATGGTCGAATTCCAAAGAAACGCCGGGAAGAGTCGTCAAAATAGTGTCTCGAGAAGCGGAAATCGACTAGGAGATCGACACGGACAAGGCCATAGGCTGTTATTGGTTAGGCGACAGAAACCAAAGAGGTGTCGGCGAATAAAAGAGTCCTTTCGCTCGAATCTAGGCCCAGCGTCATGAGAGCAAGTCCAGGCAATAGTCGCATAGTGAAGATTGGTTAGATCGTACCAATGGTTTTGGGCGTTCCATCGAATACCACAAAGGTTATCATGAAGTTGGAGGTCAAACGAGTGAAGCAAGTGGAAGTAGAGGGAAGAGAAGGTTGAGTCAAATGACGACCTTATATATGCAAACTTCATCGAAGGCAATTGCGAGACATCCGAATTCCACATTGACGGTAGGAATGGATGTCTCACAATTGCCAGTCTGTGGTGATGTAGAATGAGGTCATTTCAATCTCGACTGATAATCTATGAATGGTGACGTCAGCGTCGACTCAGTGAGGACCTGGACGAGGGCGTCATAACGAAGTAGGACACTTGAATCAGAAGATCCAGTAGGAGGCCTGAACAACTCTTTTAGAAACGCATTCGAGCTTGGAAGGATCGACAGTCTCTGACCTGATCAATGACATCGAGCAGGTATCTGAACATGAGGATGACATTTGCTTTCATGATGATTTGTAAGTGTTTTTCGTTAGCATCCATACCACAACCTTGGTCGCTACGTCACTATTAAGTCTTCGAACGAATCCTTTCCGATGACACAAACGATTGGACCGGCAGGTCCTGGAGTTCCTTGCCAAGTATTGCGAGTGTTCGGCTCTCTTGTGTGTGCCATCATAAGCTTCCAAACTGGCCTAGCATGTTCGGGACAAAATATGAAGTTCGACTGCTGCTTCATGTCGAATTGATTGCCGTAAGCGTACAAGATAAGTTTGAATGTATCCTCAAGCTGGTTTACCAACCTGGCACTATAAAGGACTGCCACGCTCAGGAAGTCATTGCGTGTCATTACTTGCTAATTATCACTGCAGTTACTGATTGTATTCCGGACACAGACATGACCTTACCGAAATGACGAGGGCATGGCCAAGCGAGACTCCGGGGACTTGAAGAAGAAGATTGCTTCGACGGCTGAGACAAGCATAAATTGATATCCTAAACTGTACCTTCGCGTCAATTGATCAGGCGCACCAGCCTCAACATATGACCTTAGTTCAGAAGCTATCACATGAATTGCAGGCTATTTGCGCAGGGGATTCTTCTCACAGCTCTCCGTATATTTGGGTTTGGGGAATTGGGACCAATTAGAGGTATGTTTTGCTATGGTTGCGGCGCGAAGCAGCCCATCGATATGATGTTTTTAGGTACACTTACGCGTGGTTGCAAGGATGGTTGTTTGGCCCCGCCGTCCCGAGGGGTGGCTGGTTTGCGGTACTTCAGCGCCTAGCCATGACAGGTGCAAGGCTTTAAGTGGCTTTAAAGCTAATACTTTTCTGAATATCACGCCATATTACTGACAACCTAGTCCGTAAATTCCTTAGTTGACTACATAGGTGTTGCAAACTGTGCCTATGGCAAGATCGATAGGAAGGGAGTTGTTGGCCTACTTGAATTTGATGGTAGTCATTCAGGATGCTATTGACCGACCATCTCCGACCATTGATTCCTAGTGGTCATATGGAGCAAGACTGGCGAGACCATCGTTTGAAATAGTTAAGTTGCCACGCCCACCACGAAAGGAAGTAAGGAAGGGGTTAGATGTTGGATCGGAATATAGAAAAAAGTGAATCCATCGTACGTTGTCCCAGTCATTTGGAGACCTGGGAAGACAGGACCGAGGTCACTAGGCGAAGGGGGAAGGAACTTATACCATCATCATTCACAACAATTACCGTAACTCATAACCTAGGATTATACAACAAGAAGCGTGACGAACGACCCACGACATTAAGTAGGTCGCGTAGTCCCGAAAAGATTCCATGATGATGAGAAGATGAGAAATGCAGAAACCGAACTCTAAAAATACCTATGTAATACAATCGGGATTAGTATGCGTCACGTTGTCTTGACCTTCTGTCTACGTTGTTGAATATCTTCTCTGGTCATGCGAGTACCAAGGAGGGCGTCCCAATGGACGAAGAAAGGCTGTGAGAAATTCGACTTGATGCCGATGGGCTGTATGCCTCATCAGCGCTGTTTTCGAGAACGTACAGTAGTAAGGGAGCATACCTGATGATGTATGTCATGGTAGTCTGCGTTGTTTCCGCTCATCATCTGGAAAGGGTCGAAGGGGAACTTGTAACCGCAGTGATCGTCGACAGTCTTGAATGTACTGAACACGAAGAGAAAAATGGTCTGTCGAATGGAAAGGCATGTGACGCGCTCTGCAAGGCCTGTACCTAGGATGTCCAGCAAGAAGCCCTCGACAGGATGGTTGTATAATGCCCCGAACGCGTAGGGGACGTAGAGTTTGTGATGCACAGAGTGGATCTTCTTGTATAGATACTTGTTCGTGTGCATCAAGCGGTGGAAGAAGTATTGCCAGGTGTCTATGATGAACCTGGAAAGGCATCAGAGGGAGTCAACACAGAATTTGGAGGACGTGTACATCGCGAATAAGACCTGCGCCACTGGAATTCCCCACCAGTACAGCCGATGGGTCATTTCAGGCCCCCGGAGTTCCAAGAACTTCATCCCGATTTCCTCTCCCATGAGACGTCGCACGACCAACACCAGCGTTCGTCCCAAGTCCTCCATCTCGCGCTGACACCGCACAACCGAGATCTCAGGGGACTCTGTCAACCATACTAAACCCAATATGGTTTGCGCTACATGCTGGAGTATGATGGCCCATGCGACCTCCCAAGGCGTCGCTAAATTTCTGGACTTGACCTCCTCTGACTCGTGAATGCGGTATTTATCGAGCCATTTCCAGCGAGAGATGTCAAGACATTGGAATATGAGAGACATGAACCAATAAGCAAGAACTGGTGCAGCGAGTGCGACATAGGTGTCTGGAATGCCGTCGTATATGTTTTGACGGAGGGAGAAGTAGAAGGGAATTTTAATTGGGGGAAGGCATACGGTTTCGCCGACCACGAAAGACGGGCATGTCGAGTTCGTGATTGTCGAGGAAGAGAGTCCTCCGAAATCGAAAACGTGGAAGAGTTGATGCATGGCGTGACGGATCAGTGGGAAACTACGTCGAGGGTTCGCAAGTTTTTTAACTAGCTAGGGGCTTCTCAAATTAAAGCTTCCAGCGGCATCCAGCCAGATACCATTGGCCACGCGTTACCTGGTGTGCGAGCCCAAAGCGAAGCTTAAGCTTGGACGTGTGATCCTTGATAGAAGATTGCAACACGAATGTTCCCTCGTGTATATCTTTCTCTGTTGCAATTAATAACACGAAGCTCGCCAGATCATGATGCTACCCGAACTGGCAGCGAACCCGACCGCAGTGCGGCCATTGAGTTGAACCACTACACTGGATCGGATTCCCTCTTGAAAGATATGGAATGACTGTCTTCCTTCTTTCAAGGTCCGGCTTGGGGAGACCTGGTACCTGCCATCATATTTTCATGCTCTGGATTCACTGTGTGGACCATAATCGCCAGCACTACCGACAGAAAAGTATCGAGGACCTAGGACCTTGGTCTGAATGGAGTGATGGCTTGGGAGAAATCCCTAGTTTCTCCGTGCCGGGCCCACCGCGCTTATTATCAATTTCCCATCTCGTGCCAATAACCGCCAATGCTAGCGCTCACCCTTCCATCTTCTTCAACACAAAACCTATCTTCAACATCTGCCGACCTGCAGAGTACATGGAACACTATACCAATGTCCCGGCGTTATTCATATCTGATGTGAGGTGTACTTGCGGGAGATACCGATCTCTAACACCCGTTCTCTGAATCAATCTTTGCAACGCGGAAATAGGTCAACCGAGTCTTATTACTGCTCCGAGTCATAGTAGACCCATCCAACCAAGCACCAGACTCTTCTATCAGTCATACAATTTGCAATCTGGAAAACCATTAGGATGAAGGCTCTCCAGAAAGTCTCTTCTCTAGGATTCAGAGGTAGATCGCGGGCAAAAATCTTAAAGGTACGAGTCTCAGTCTCTGAAAAGGAACTCTATATTAACGAAAACGTCTACCTTAAAGGTACGACTACAATCTTTCGTTAGCGTTTGGATAAACTAATCGTAAGGTATAGGACTCACGTCTCAGTCTCTGAAAAGGAACTGAGACGCTCGTCTGGGTGTTCGCGAAACTTTATACTGTAAGTCTTTTCTTATCTTTTATATTGGAATGAAACATCTCTATCACCAGCTTCGGGCCCGACGTCACTGCTCCTTCGTTCCTGGCCCGTTGCGTTGCGCTCGGTCTCTCTAGTCTCCCTCGCGTACCTCTCCTTCGGCTTTCTCGGTGTTCTTCGACGTGTCAGATTCCAACATCTTCGTACTTTCTTCGAGTTCCTATCAAGTTCGGCTCCTCTCGCAACCCCTCTGAGACTGCGGCATCCCTCAAGAGCCACAAGATACCACGTGTCGTAAGTGATATATATTCTTTACCGTTGCCCGCCAAGATATGGAAGCATAGCACAGCTTAGCTCTTCGCCAATGCGTCCTTCGTAGTGGCAAACATTCTATGTTCATAGTATTTGCTTGCTCTCTGCCAGCGCATCCGCATCGATGCTTTGAGGAGGCTGATCGTCGTTGACACGTCCTGTGTGGCTCTGGTACCGCGTAGTTGACATGATTGCTCCGCCTGCTCATACCCCAAAGTTTGGCTGTTTTCTTTCAAGGAAAGATCTCGCCACCGAAACACGAGGCAATAAAACATATAGCATCAGGCTTGGTCCCTGTCACCTGCACTGTCTCGCAGTCCCATGAGCTGTGCGTCAAACCGTAATGCCACGTAGTAGGTCGTCCCAACTGCCAATGCCGTCACATAGGTGCAGAGGATATAAATATGTACGTGCAGTCTGTTCCTCCCATTCTCCTGATATCACTCTTCATGTGTACGCGTGTAGTTAGCGCTCGATATGCATGCGGCTGCCCTGCCCGCCTTCTACGGATCGGACCTGACTACAGAGTCCACGAGGGACCTTATACAATCGTAAGATACCCGTTGTCCTCATCTTGCTAATTTTCTTTTTGAGGACTTCGTTACGTGCAGGACTCCATGACTGCAGGTACTGTATAAACGAGTCAGTACTTCGTTCAAGCGCCACCCGCAGCAAAGAGTGACCTTCGACAGGATGCAGTCCGAGACGAAATTACTGGCAGAACCATGTAATGCGATAGCCTGTCGCACACATCTCTAATATTGTCTCCGTCGTAATCCAGTCGAGGCCCATATTGCCACCCGCTCGCAATACCGTTTGATCTTTGCCACTCGATCCTCGCGCTTTTTCGACGCCTATCATTTCGGGAAAGGGGGGTGTATCAACTTAAACAGGATCACGGCTTCGACGTCGACATCGATGCAATGTATGTAGTAACTTTGTTGGAAAATATGCATGTCCATACTTCTGTATAATATCACACCCTACCTCATCCTTCCGCTTGCATGTGACAGCTTGTTACTCCTTGTCTGATAACTTGGCTCCGAAATTGCTGAGTCGACTGTTGTGGCTGGAGGTGGCAGTGGGAAAGAGTTTGTTGACCTGCTTGAATGTGATAGACATTCAGGATGCGATCAATGAACGGTTGATTCCTGGCGAGTCATATGGGGCAGGAGTCAGGATTGACAGGACAGTGCTTGAACCTAAGAAGCAAGGAGCTAGATGTCAGATCGGAATATGGAAAGAGTGAACTCCCGGTCATTTGGAAACATGGGAAGGGACGAGTCAAAGACGCGCCCGAATTCGAACTCTGATCAAGGATTACGAGTCGCCCACCGACCCATTTGTTTGGACTGAATATTCATATGCGAATAGGGGCCATTATCAGTGCACGAAGGGGAAAGGAAGTGTGATCATCATTCATAACAATTATCGTAGCTCTCGTAACCTAGGATTATACAGCAAGAAGCGCGACGAACGAAATGAAGACGGACGAGAAACATTAGGTTGCGTGGCCGAATCGTGCGGTCCCGAAAATATTTACATGTGTCGATAAAAAGCGAGGAAGTGAGAGATAAGGAAAACCAAGCTCTGAATGTGTATATGTCATAAAATCGGGGTCGGTGCGTCACGTCGTCTTGACCTTCTGTCTACGTTGTTGAATATCTTCTCTGGTCATGCGAGTACCAAGGAGGGTGTCCCAGTGTATGAAGAAAGGCTGTGAGAAATTCGACTTGATGCCGATGGTCTGTATGCCTTCATTAACGCCGTTTTGAGAACAGATTGTACTAAAGGAACATACCTGATGATGTATGTCGTGGTAGTCCTGCGTTGTTTCCGCTCATCATCTGGAAGGGGTCGAAGGGGAAGCTTGTAACCGCAGTGATCGTCGACAGGTCTTGCACGTACTGAACGCGAAGAGGAAGATGGTCTGTCGTACAGAAAGATGTGCCAGCGCCTTCTGCAATGACTGCACCCTAGGCTGTCCAGCAAGAATCCCTCGACAGGATGGTTGTATAATGCCCCGAAATGCGTAGGGGACGTAGAGTTTGTGGTGCACTGAGTGGATCTTCTTGTATAGATACTTGTTCGTGTGCATCAAGCGGTGGAGAAAGTATTGCCAGGTGTCGACGATAAATCTGAAAAGCATAAGAGAAAGTCAAGGCAGAATTTGGAGGTCATGTACAGCGCGAATAAGATCTGGGCTGCTGGGATTCCCCACCAGTACAACCAATGTGTCATCTCAGGCCCTCGCAGCTCCAAGAACTTCATTGCCGTCTCCTCTCCCAGGAGAGATCGCATGACCAATACCAGTGTTCGTCCCAAGTCCTCCATCTCGCTCTGACACCGCGCAACTGAAATCTCCGGAGACTCCGTCAACCATGCTAAACCCAACATAGTTTGTGCAATATGTTGGACTATGACAGCCCATACAACCTCCCAATGCGTCGCCAAGTTCCTAGACTTGACCTCCTCTGACTCGTGAATGCGGTATTTGTCGAGCCATTTCGAGCCAGAGATGTCAAGACAGTGGAATAAGAGCGACATGGACCAATAAGCAAGCACCGGTGCAGCGAGTGCAACATAGGTGTCTGGAATGCTGTCGAATAGGTTTTGGCGGAGGGAGAAGTAAAAGGGAATTTTCACTGGGGGGAGGCATACGGTTTCGCCAGTCACGAAAGATGAACATGTCGAGTTCGTGATTGATGAGGAAGACAGTCCCCCGAAGAAAACGTGGAAGAGTTGATGCATCGCAATTTGTCGCGACGGATCAGTTACTAGGGGAGTTCACAGTTGCGTTGGCGAGGCGTTTTTCGCCCGTTGTTCAGAAAAGTTTCGAGGTCTGAAAAACACTGAAAAACGTTGGTTGACTGTGATAAGCGCGTCGTTCGCGCGCTGGTTAGCTCACATCTCTTGAAAGGGTTGCCAAGTCGCACGCGACACTCTGAAGGAGAGCATTTGACCTCGTGTCTATGTTCAAACGTTCACGAATGAAGATTCACAAATCATTCACTTCCTTCTCTTGATCAAGGCAGGTTGAAATTGTCTCACATGCTCTCTGCTTCGATATCGCGTATTTCAGACAATTGCTCTGTTCAATACACATCAACATGAGGAAGCAATGCTGCTCGTCCAAGAGCTAGCTGCCGCTTGCCCGAATGCCGACACTCTCGCCTGTCGTGTCGTGGAAGTGAGTATCATGCGCCTGGGCTCATGCATTATGCATTAAGACTGATCTTTACAACTTCACACATTAGGCATATCTACGTGTTCAACTTGTAATCAATGCCTCGGCTGCCGCCCATCACGACGAAGCTGCCGACCACTTCACCGCCGCTGTCAACTCCAGCGCTTTCTCTTCCAAATCGCCCCTCCATTAATATACGAGGATCTTGTGGTGGTACATTTATATGATGGAGCTCAAAATGCTTTTCATGCTCACCTGCGTGCTTGGTCCAGCTCTTCGGGTGGGACCTCGAGTCCTTGCGGCTGACTACACACCAGAAACGGTGCCAGGCTTTTCTTTCTGCAGGTAAATTCGAACAAGCCCTAGAATCTCACCAATCCATGATGGACGCCATTGATGAAACTACGAAAGCCAGCTGCCTCGATTGGTCCAACGGCGAGTCTTCCGTAACGGTACCCCATACTGCAATCCTCACCCTCGTTTCACTCAGCGTTCAAGCAAGAATGCAGCGCACTCGCTGTGCCCGATGACCGTGTTCTTCGCGTATGTACTCCCTTCGTCGTTCCTTTCGTTACTGACTGTTATCCAGATGGAGATCCCCGCGCAAGATCAAGATGGCTACAGTACAGAACCTGATTTCTTCCGGGGAATGCATGACGTGTGTGCAACAGCATATGGTTATCTTTTCTCACTCACATCATTGGTTCCAGCATCCTCAAACTTCCCGACCGCGACCTCAGCAACGTTCGGGGCGCCTGACGAGACTTAGGCTCGCTGTCAAGAGGACTCCTCGTCCAGCACCTCCACCGGCACCGCCCACTACCCAATCCTCTGCCACCGCTCCACCAACCTTAAGCCCGTCTACGACACCTATTAACCTCGCGGACAGATCATGCAGCGCCACACGTCGTCGATGTTCCTTTTGCGCAGGGTCAAGCGGTGTGCTCGATTGACATTTATCACTGTCTTTAATGTCTCATACATGCATTTACAGCGCAATGCTGTGGCTGGTGCTCCACACCCCAACGATGACTACATACATGATGAAGATTACGATCCTCCACTGAACCCCGATACACAACAGCAATCTACTGCAAAGTAGCTGGATACTGGGGAACATGGAGGTGATCGGTTGTGTTGCTGCTGCTAGAGTACTTTAATGGACGTCCCCCGGGTGTTTCAGTTCTATTGTTGTTCCTACCTATTGTACCATTGGCATGGAATTGAATCGATAGACTGTAACTATATCCTTTAGATTACTTCTCGTCCTTTTCCATGGCTAATTGATTATGAGATAATTGATTATGAGATTCGTGTCCTCCAGATGTGTGTCGTACCAGGAGTCTGATCCAAGAACGAGAAGCGGAGATTCAAGAGATTGAGTCTGGTATGCATGTACTATCGGAGATATTCCGTGACCTTGGAACACTAGTCAACCAACAAGGCGGCCTCCATGCTTGGTACGCGACACAACTTCTGTTCCAACCACTGGCTCACCGGCTCCCTTCCGCATGACCAAAGTCAGACGGAGGCGTGGTCAAGCACAGGGAACATACTTCACTTATGAAGTCAAGGCAGAGGGACTTCATGACCTGTTGATAACCACGGAGGACAAGCTTATTCAGTTTCTCGCGGGCAAGGCCCACTTAGTACACATTCGTGCTCGTCCGTCCGTGGGATCGTTGTCTCCTCGAGCTGCCTCATACTGCAGACAATTCACAGACCGAGGAAGACTGGTCAGAGCCCGGGTCTCCTGGAGAACATGACCCGTTTGATTCAGAGTCGAGCGAGCAAGCGTTACGATTGATAGTTCGCATTGGACAGCCTTTCGGCGTATTTTTGCTAGCGCAGCAATGCGGCGGAGAATTCAAGACAATCGCTTCAGATCAAGACATCATCGCACAAGTCCAAGACATGGCTGCTATTTACAGCATGAACGGTAGGACGCTAGATATTTTGTAGCTGTCATTCAAGCATAGATATTACGAGGAGTTTTCATTTGTACCCTGACAGTACTTACTGTGCACACATGCCCCTGCGCTCGTATCTCACTGTACAATATTTACGCACACCGAGTCCCTTTCCACACGACTGCTTATTGCCATATAGCACGTCTGTTGGTTCAGCATGTTCGCGTCACCGTTGATTCGGCAAAGTCGTTATAACTTCCCTATTGACAGCCACTGGTACTGCATCCTCCCTTCTATCCGCGCCACCCCCAATTCCATAGACGTCGATTGAATAATTCCTTCCTAGACTTTTCCTCTGCCACCACTTCAATCTAATGCCAAGGCTTAACACACAGTTGTCGATCTCTGTAAATCTGATCCTTTCGTATGGCATGAAAAATTATATGCCGGTGCTGTTAAGAGTACGAAGTTGGTACCATACGACTTCAACTGAGGCTGAGGACTGTGCAAAGCTGCGCAATGACTTGCTACCACAGTGGTAGCTCCGCCAGGTCTCCACTCGTGCAATTAATCGGCCCGTTTACAAAAGTTCTGTAGTTCGTACTGTCGTGAATAAAATATCGAACACGATCATGGATATTACCTATCCATGCAACATGCGGCAAAGACACCAACGCACCTTCAACATACCTGGGACCCACTTTGGTTCCGTTGGGAGATCCACGTCAACCTGGGAGACCTCACTAAACAATAGAAATATCTCCATAGCCGTACTAAACAATAGAAATATCTCCATAGCTATGGGTGTACCGTGTCTGCAAATACGAATCGTCGTGACCCGAGGATTCGCCGCGTCATGGCTCTCGGTAATGAAGGCTTCATAGTGCTTGAATGAAGTGCAACACATCTTTTGAGCATCGTGATGTCACGCATGTGGTTGATGCCGGGTGGTAATTCGTCAGTAAAAGGGTTTAGAGATATCAAAGAAAGCGATTTACTTTTCAAACGAGCTGGTCCCTATCTGAAGGTAAGAAATAAAACACATTCTCAGATTGGCATGGAGCGTTACATCCGAAAAGCTCACGTGACGACGCGGGTTGGACCCATGTGTAATTAAGTGCATATGAAATTGAGCAAGACATGTAGGATAACCCTTCGCATAAAGGTTTAAGCTTAAGCTTAAGCATATCATACTGGGCGTCTAGAGATACACGAGGCAGGTTAAGCTGTGCAGCAGCACAAACCCGCTCAGTACGCGCACCTCCGAGAGTCTGCATCTTAGAGTAAGACACCCACACTGGTCCCTACACAACAAGTCCACCTGGATCGACCACGTTCAACATCTCCAAGGTTCACCACGATGGAAAAAGAAGCAACGCAGCCCATCATTACAAGTTCCACACCTGTTCGAGTGTTTCGAGAACATGAAAACTCTGTCCATGCAGTCGCAGTCTTCCCGATGGTCGTCGTATGGTGACGGGCTCAGCAGACAAGATAGTTCGTCTGTGGGACTTGAGGACAGGTGTTGTTTTGAAGAAGATGGAGGGGCATCTCAACGGGGTGCAGGCAGTAGCAATATCACGAGACGGGCGTTTGATGGCAAGCGGTGATGACAACGGGGAGTTCATTGCTTGGGATGGAGACACTTGCGAACCTCTTACCCAACCATCAAAGCCGACTCCCAAGTTGGTTCTTCTCTTCCTGGATATCGATGACAATCACCTCCCTAGATCTTCTTCTCCAGATGGCGAAGTGTTGGCCACTTCTTCAT
This sequence comes from Suillus ampliporus, assembly GCA_016584345.1. Taxonomy (NCBI): domain Eukaryota; kingdom Fungi; phylum Basidiomycota; class Agaricomycetes; order Boletales; family Suillaceae; genus Suillus; species Suillus ampliporus. The sequence continues at coordinate 14,484 of JABCPV010000373.1, read as the reverse complement.
ATGCGGGGTGACGAAGTTGTGGAACACGAAAACGTGGCAGCAGATAGGCAAGGCAGTCCGGTATAATCCAAAATCAATCGACTCCTGCGTTCGGTACTCACCGTCTGGCGAGCTTCTTGCCGTTGCAACATACAATATTCAAATATGGCATCCGCACACAAGGACATGCATCGCAGCGTTCAAGGGTCACAGAACCTTCAATTTAATGTTGAATAAGTCACTCGCGTGGACGCCCGATGGCACACGCCTTATATCAGGCGCTGCTGGTTTAGTGCATCCTACCATTCGGGTGTGGGATACATCGACCTGGCAGCAGGTCGGTGATTCTTGGAAGGGCCATGGTGATGGCGGGATCAACGCCATCGTCCTGAATCCTGCTGGGACTCTTGTCGCCTCCGCATGTGATGATAAACAAGTCCGCATCTGGCGCCTATCAGATCAAAAAACAATTGCCATATTCAACCACAGTTCTTCAGTATACTGTGTCACCTTCTCCACGGATGGCAAGCACATCCTCAGTGGAGGTGGTGATCAGAGCATCTCAGAGTGGAAGGTCCCCGACGCTTCGCTGGAGGTCCCTCTCAAGGTACAGACGACGAGCAAGGTAAGTTCACGTTGTTTTCCCGTCACTTCGTCATCTCATTTTGCGCAAGAACACTCGGAATGAACAGACTTCCAACAAGGTAACTTCATGTTCATGTCCTATCCCTTCGTCTTCTTCCCTTGCGTTTTAGGATGCCCCACATAATGAAGAGCTGCGCCAGCAGCCATCTGAAGCAGAACGCGCTGTTCGAATGGCCATCGACACTCAACTCGACAACACCCCGCTTCGTCTACTCCACACTACTACCGGGTTCTTATGTGATCGAGAGGCCCAGATAAGTGCCTTCAAGACGAGCGCAGAGTACAAGGAACTTCTGCCGTTCATTATAAAGTGTCCAGACCTTCAAACGGAGCGCATCAAGGAAGTAGTAGAGAAATACTTCCGTTGTGCCATGCTATCCCATAGGTGGGAAGGCAATGAGCCCCTCCTGCAAGACATCCAGGGCATTGTCGTGTATGACTTAGAGGCAGATGGCAGCATCGTGAAGTTGCAGTCATTCTGTAAAGTCGCCCGTGATGCTGGGTATCACTGGGCGTGGATTGACTCGTGTTGTATCGACCAACATGACAACGTCGAGCTCCAAAGATCAATCAACTCCATGTTCGCCTGGTATCATGACTCGGCACTCACAATTGTCTACCTGTCGGATGTTCCGCCTTCGTCCAAGTCTGGCGCACTGGCGAAGAGTGTCTGGAACACCCGAGGATGGACTGTGCCCGAATTCCTGGCTCCCAAAGTCATTCGCTTCTACCAACAGGATTGGACTTTATATCTCGACGACCACTCCCCAACCACAAGGAGTCTGTCGAGATAATGCAGGAGTTGGAGAATGCGACGGGCATCGATGCACGTACCCTCGTCGCCTTTCAACCGGGGATGAAAGACGCACGAGAAAAACTGCGATGGGCATCGACGCGTGTCACCACGGTGCAGGAAGACATTGCATACTCGCTGTTTGGCATCTTCGGTGTTCGTCTACCTATCATTTATGGCGAGAAGAAGCAAAACGCTCGGGCGGCTCTTACAGGAGATTGGCTCAGTCGGGCGATATTAGTTGCCTTGGACTGGGGTCGGAAAGTCTTCCGAGTTCAACAGCTGTCTGCCAGCTGACATTTCCTCATACGAAGCTCCGCCATGCACGCCTGTATTTCTGTCTGAAGATTGAGATTCACACTCAGTCTCGTCGCTGCGAAATGCCGTGCCCGTGGAGTCCGCTTCAAATCTTTATTCCCTACTCGTCAATATGACCCTCCTCGTTTCGCGAACTGCCGACTCCAGTTGCCTTGCATTGTATTCCGTGTGGCTGAAGTCAGACAGAGGCGTGGTCAAGCCCAGGGGCCATCCTTCACTTATGAAGTCAAGGTAGATGGGCTTTATGACCTGCTTATCACCACGAGGACAAGCTTATCCAGTTCTCGCGGGCAAGGCCTACTCGGCAGACGTTCGTGCTCGTCCGTCCGTGGGATCGTTGTCTCCTCGAGCTGCCCGACCCTGCAGACGAAACACAGAGCGAGGAAGACTGGTTCGAGTCCGGATCTCCGTTACGTGATTCCCCCGTCAGGTCTCCTGGAGGACATGACCCGTTTGATTCTGAGTCGAGCGAGCGAGCGCTGCGATTAATAGGTCGCCTTGGACAGCCTTTCGGCGCATTTTTCCTAGTGCAGCAGCGCGGTGGAGAATACAAGAGAATCGCCTCAGACCATGATATCATTGCACAAGTCCAAGACATGGCTGCTATTCACCACACGATGGACATCAGGGCATTAGAGATTTTGTAGTTGTATCATATATGCATTTAGGATAGATATATGTTGAGTCGTATTGATTTGCACCCTGTCAGTACCACGTTTACACACATACCTCTGTACCATGTTCAACACAACCGCGTCCCATCGATCATCGACCATGGCCACCGTTGACTCCGTTCGTGCCAATATATAGCACAATCTGTTGGTTCCTGCAAGTTCTCATCGCGATCCTTCAGCCCACTTGCAAACTTCGATCTGTTGGAAGAATATTTTCTTCCGTTTCCATGTTCCAGATTTTTAGTGTCGTATGATGCGGAGTCAGTCCGCATCCGAGGAGAGTCTGTCAAGTGAGAACACCGTGAAACAGGCCCTTTTTATTCTGGTAATCTCTGTCGTCTCTGCATAGCATAAAATTAAGTTTAAGGCTTATGCCTGTTCCGCGTCTTCCGACCAGATCTCACTTGTTCTGGTCTGGGGTCCATGATTTGGCGGAGCAGGTACTTCAGGAGACCACCAGCGTATGCATTTTCTCTTGGAAAGAACTTTCCCGTCCTCTTGGTATACTCGCTTAGTCCCACCTCTGAGACGAATACCATTACTGGCTCCCCAGTCACCTTTGTATCAACCAAGTCCACGATATTGACATAGGTAGCTTTAACCGCCTGAAATGGAGCCACACTTGTCAGTATAACATAGATGGAGTCCAGTTGAGCTTCTACCTCGCGGCATGATGTGAGGGTATCAGGAATTGGCGAAATGTGGACGATCTGACATAAAGTGCGCCACGGAGTGAGATCATCCGCGTCCGTGCCGTAGATGTAGTTGAACTGCTGAACAAGGGCATCCTTGAAATCGCGGGAGGCTTTCTCTCTCTCCTCGTCTTCCCTATCCCAGTCAAACTCGTCGCACATCCGGTAAAACTCTAATGAAGCTGACGCGGATGGGTTGTATCCGAACTTGGAATATCCTGCGAAAAATATGTCTAGAGGTGTTTGTGTGGATGTGTAGGAGCGCTTGGGCTTGGTCTTGGGCTTGTTGCTCTAGACACACGATGTCTTAGCCTATCTGCCAAACGATCATATTGACTTACATCAACAGTGGGGACATTGACCCCTTCGATATGTGCAAACTTGCATCGGGTGCCGAATCGACAGCTACCGGTCTGTGCAAAACCGTAGCACGCCTTAGGGGATGATTCAGATGACATGTCGTAGTAATAAGTACTGAAAGTTGTACTCGTCCAACCGATGGTTACTGCCAAGTCAGATGGAGCCGTTAGATCGTGGAGGCATGAGCGCTTGAGCTCGTGTTATAAAATTTCCTGGACCAGAAGAGCGCCTCATTAGGAGATGCGCGTGCTCAAACGAACGATTGGGGTGACTACAACCCCCAAGGAGGTTGTTTGCGGCACTAGTACTTACATTTAAGAAACAGATCGTCTGCATACATAGTACGGACAACATGTTGGAATAGATTCAAGTTTTCTCGTTCTTATTTCACGTTTGGGGATGAGGAGTACTGTAGAGATACGCACTTACCTTCAACATGATCCGGGTGTGACCTGTGACACCTCGGAAATACATCAGCAAACTAGTTTATTGATTTCGCGACAATTCCCACACGCTTGACAAGTCCGCACAAGTCCGCACAAGGATCACAGGGTCCCACAGACATCACAAACAAATGACTACAAGTTTGGGTACAAGCGGACAGCAGCACAAGCAAGTACAAGCGCACAACTCACACACTGTACAAGCGACACACGCCGTTACACTCTGTAGCACTTGTATATATATATATGACATATATCACACTAGTGAGTTTATATACATCTATATATGTGCAGCGAGGAGAATGGACTATTTAGTATGCTACAAGGTCTTATTTTCATTTTATTAATAACAGTGGTACTATGAAATAAAAACGTACTTACTACTCAGTGTCATGCTCGAATAGTAAACACTGTAATACCATTTTTCCTCCGGCGCTCTGAGTGCATGTGTCCGACGTTGAGGTTGGCCAGTAATAGACAGCTGCCTCGCTGCTTCTGCCCGGCGGTGGGAGATGTGGATAAGTATTTGCTGGTGCTCCAAAAGGCAGTCGGCCAGGTGTTTTTGAGCTTGACAGACTTTGCGCTTGGCCTGGGCTGCCTCGAGCGCGAGGTCAGAATCTTCTTCTTCTGCTGGCTGATCCAACAAGTAGCTGGACTCGGCCGAGCCTCGTTCCTGCAGATAGCAGGGATATGAGTAACAATGCAACACATAATCGGGTGCAACTCACAAAATGCATTGGTATAGGTAAGCTCTTGTCATCATCATCTTCCTCCTCCTTGACAGGGTGTGATTGTGGAGAATGTGTAGGGCACGGATGTCCTTTATCAAGCCAACTTGAAGGGGATGATGAGGCTCGAGGAGTTGAGGGAGGACAATAGTTAGTTTTAAGAGAGGAACGGGTAAATATCTCAGAATGAGAGAACATATGGATGTATACGCGCCTAGACTGAATGAAAGAACTGTAGGGAACTTAAGTGCGCGCATCATCAATGACAACACCTACCTGTCCAAAGTGCGGGAAGGTTTTCACCAAGGACTCCAGCGTCACTCGCCATCTAAGTCAGCCTCGAACATCTTGTCACAGTTCCGTTTGTGACATCGTCAACATCTTGGAATTCACAGACGTAGTTCCACCGCGGCGATCCCTCGATCCGCCTCAGAATTTGGATATCAGTGTTGATATGGGTCAGGGATTTGGTGTTGGGGGTGACTCGCAATTCGATGCTCAGGCTGAGGATTCCATGGATACCAACTTAGATGCCGGAGACCTCACAGGAAATTTACCTCCAACTAATGAGGAATGGTATGAGGGCGCAGCCAGGTGCTATTCTCAGGACGGCGTCACATTTCTGGATCTTTTTGACGCTGATGAGCATGCAGAATACAGGAAGGAGAACCTGTTTTATCCATTCGCATCAAGGGAAGAGTGGGAGGTCGCCGACTTCCTCCTGCGCTCTGCCCTTAGCATGGCAGCAATCAATACCTTTTTGCAGCTCTCTATGGTATGTATCTTCCTTGTCGCTTTCACGCTTTGTTCATGACATTACCTCGCAGATAAAACGATTACAACTGTCGTTCAACAACGCCAAAGATTTGCAAAGCCAAGCTGAAATGCTGCCAAAGGGACCGAGCTGGAAATGTCAACTCATTCCCTCGCTTCATGGCACGAAAAGCCCAATTCGACTATTTTGGAGGGACCCGGTCGAGTGTTTGGAGAGTCTTTTCAGTAACCCCCTCTTTCACGACCAACTTGACTTCATCCCTCGTCGCATTTACAAGACTGCGGCACAACTCCTGCGTGTGTATTCAGAATGGTTGATGGGTGACGCTGCTTGGAGCATCCAGGTACGTGCTGTTGATGGACTCGTTATGCGCACCATCTCACAAGACTGTAGGATCAACTGCCCCAAGGCGCAACAATCCTTGGCACCGTGCTTTCGTCTGACAAGACCAATGTCACGACAATGACAGGTGCCAGGGTCGCACACCCACTTCTGCTAGGCCTTGCCAATATTCGCATGCGCACTCATACGAAGCTCTTGTCCAAGGTGTTCATGCTTGCAGCTCTCCTCCCTATCCATCCTGCAGTACCTACACCCCAATCAATGAATGCGGGGTATGCTCGAAGATCGTCTCATCCACGAATGTCTTTCGATCGTTTTGCAGCCCCTGATGAAAGCCGCCGAACTTGGAATCATGATGTCCGACCCAGTGGGGAACATCCGCCATTGTTTTACCCCCCTTGCTGCATACATCGTCGATACCCCCGAGGCATGTATGCTCGCATGTGTGCGTGGTAAAACTTCTCCATTTACACTGGCATCGTATCTGCAGTTCGGGGACAACTTTCGTCACCCTGCACGTACACGTGCCATCACTCTTGAGCAGCTCGCCAGCGTCGATACAGATCCCAACGACCTCGAAGCGTTTTTTGCTGCATGCGCGGATTTCCGGCTAAATGGTGTCTTTACACCTTTCTGGAAGGGCTGGTGGTTCGGTGATCCTGCAATCTTCCTTACACCGGAAGCTCTGCACCACTGGCATAAGCAATTCTACGACCACGACGTGCAATGGTGTCTTGTGGTTCTTGGAGCGGTGGAATTTGATTCCCGGATCTCAATATTGCAACCCGTCACAGGCTATCGCCACTTCTCCAATGGAATCTCCAAACTGAAACAGGTCACGGGCAGAGTCCACCACGATATACAGCATTATATTGTTGGACTGATTGCTGGTGCAGCCCCTCATCGATTCGTGGTTGCAATTCGTGCTTTAATGGATGTCCGATACTTAGCGCAGTCTCCCTCACCTGATGACAGCATACTGACATCTATCGACAGATCGCTTGCAATATTTCACAACAACAAAGATGCCATTATGGCACTAGGCGCTCAGATGGGTACAAAGAGAGCCATCGATAATTGGCACATACCCAAGCTGGAGCTCATGCAGAGCATTACCACTAGCATATCCCAAGTTGGTGCCCTCATCCAGTGGTCCGCGGATGCAACTGAACACGCACACATCTCCGAAATCAAGGAACCAGCGTGGCGCACGAACAACAACGATTACGATCCCCAAATCTGTCGTCACTTAGATCGAGCAGAGAAACTGCATTGTTTTGCGATTGCTACAACTCTCAAGAGCCTTCCCACTGATCCTGATCTTGAAGAACTTCGTGAGGTTGAAGGGGACAATGACGAGGACGAGGAAGAAAAGGGGGCAAGTAGTGAACCGATGGATCCACGAATCGCACTTTTAGAAGAACTGAATCACACACGGACCAGTTCCAACTACTTCAGCAAAATAAGAATGTTGGCTACTGCAAGGCGCGATGAAATTCCCCAGGCTCACCCTCCTCGTATGTTCCTTGCTGGCGGCACCGCCATTCATCTCAACTGTAACCCCACCCGCTGTGGGTGAGGAAAATATAGATGCTAAGGGTAGTCAATAAGTTCCTAGGGTGCGAGGTTTGTACTCGTCCCAAGGGGATTGCTACTGGGCAGCGATCCTCGATAAATGCGAGGAGAAACACAAACTAGACTCTGTCTAACGACCCGAGTCAATCCTATCGTAGATAGGATGAAGGACTTGTAGATGTGAGAAAGTGCGGATGAGCGCGGGAAGGTGCGGATGATGCGGACGGGCGCGGGAAGACACGGACGATGCGGATGGGCGCGGGAAGATGCGGACGATGCAGACGATGCGGACGATGCGGACGATGTGGATGATGTGGACGATGCGGATGATACGGGCGATGCGGACGTTACAGAGCAAGTCAAGGAGTGTTCATTGGCAAAATAGCGGAATAGCAAATCCTTCTAAGAGGAAAACAAAGTGGGAAATAAAGTGCGGGTCTGGATCGATCCTATTCTACATGTTTTTCCTGTCTATATGTAGGGAGAGCGATCTGGAGTGCCCTGGCGGACAGGTACCGCATTTTAGGGCGCTCTACATGCATCCGGGTCCGAGTAGCAGAAAGGGTACGTAATACGATGGGATCTTTAAGAAAATAGTGACAGGTGATCGGAAAACTTACCAATGAGGATAGACGGACATGGACAGATGGATCGGGCGAGCGGAAGTGCAGATGCGCGGATATGTGGACAAGCGGATGGACAAGCGGACAAGCGCGGGAAGACACGGATGATGCGGACGTGCGTGGGAAGATACGGATGATGCGGACGGGCGCGGGAAGACACGCATGATATGCATGGAACGCATGGAACGCATGGAACGCATGGAACGCATGGAACGCATGGAACGCATGGAACGCATGGAACGCATGGAACGCATGGAACGGGTGGAACGCACGGGTGAGACGGGTGAGACGGGTGTCGAACGGGTGAGTCGGATAAGACGGATGGGCGTCATATGAAGGGCAGGATATACGGATAGTCACCTGTAGAGTCCTCGATATTCACGGGATACAGGCCTACAGTGGGTACGTTCCCCACACCGCACTGGCGTGAAAATTGACGAGGTCGCCGATCAATTCAACATCCCAGATCTGCGGTACGCTCTCTCAGACTTCCTTCAATGCAATGCAAGGAATGGAAATGGAGTTTTTGGGGTGGGGGTCCCAAGAAGATCGCTGATCGACCGCCCCTTGAATATCCCTTTCGAGCGCATTCAACTATGGCATACTGTTCGCATGCAGCAAGTTTGTCTCCACGATCCCAGTGTCGTTTTACCTGCATAAACCATACATGCCTCTCCTGCACGTGTTGGGTGGCCGAAAGGATGTTGCCATTGTCAACGTTGATAGCGTGTATGATTGGCCTAAGTCTGGGTTAAAGGGTGAGCTCTTTAGTACTCATATACATTTGATTACCCCTGAAACCTTTCCCTTCTTTTGAAGGTCATGCCGTCTGCGAATTGCAGCTCATCGTGCGCCCAATACCTCGATGAGGCTCGCACATCACATGGCGTGATAAATATCTTTGTTATGTGCACAGCTTTAAGATCGGTGCGGTTGATCCTGTCACCCAGATGCACACATTAACACACGCAAAACATGCCAATGGTACTCTGGTGGGAGATGTAGTTCCTCTGATGCAACTTCAAGCATTCGTCAACATTATCCTGAGGCTGGGTACTGCAGTGGATCCTCGATTGACTAAGGCTACTTCTGCGCATTATCATTCTTTGTTCTACTTGAATAAGTACTTCGATAAGCAAATTTACGATACCCTGTACTATGCGTCGCAAGGATAGATACTGGCTGTTGGATCATTTTCTTTCTTAGTGATAATACTATGACAGATTGCTTTATCTATTCCATGTGGAAACTCTGGGAACGTTCAATTGATGATGCACCAAACTCGAGGCCCATGCCACTGCCTTGCAATTGTACAATAGCCTGAGGGAGCACTTGCTCAACAAACTTGCCAACCATTCAGACAGACAGGTAAATTGTCATTGTAGGGTGCGTTGGTCTGCAGTACTCATTAAATACTCCATAGCGTTGACTAGTCTTGACTCTGAATCCACTGGCATTAGACGCCATGGCAGATGACCCGCCACTCACTCCCCAAATTTCCCCAACTTTGCATGCTACGACTTCATTTGACCTTTATCTCTGTGGCCCTTCACTCAGTTTGACGGGAACCCCGCCTGAGGGTGGTCACAAGAATGATCTCATCAAAGAACTGCTCAGATCAGAGCTCGACGGCCACGTCATCATTGAAGGCAATTTGAACATCAAACATACTGCTAGCCTTTTCCACCACCTCGTTCCCAAATCATTACTGAAGACGAAGCATATTGAAAAGATCAAATACTACGGCCAGAATAACGGACCACCAGTATATTTCCGTGGCGCGTGGAACTTCAATCGAACAAAAAAGCTCAAAGCGAATGATAAGAACATTGACTCCGGGTCAGACAACTCAGATGGCGCTAGTGCAGATGTCGCTGACATGGATACTGAGGCATTTGATTCTCAACATTCTGGGATAATGTCCCAAGACACGGATGGCACCTGGAGCCGCGATGAATATGATGGGACCGCAGAGCCAGGATCGAAGAGGGGACGTAAGCCTTCATTGACCGAGAAAGACTTTCAGTACCTCTTCAAAGCCGTTCAGTACGCCCTGCGCCATGATTCGAAAATCCGGGCCAAACTTCCCTTCCAAATATCGAAAATCAAACGATACTGGTCTGCAGAGTTTGCCAAATCGCCAATACCAGACCCTTACAATGCGCAAAAGCCTGATCTTGCTCTGTTTTATTACAAGAGTAAAGTTTGCGACAAAGCATGGGCAGACATCCTGAGCTTTGTCAAGCATACTGCCTCTGATTTCAGCAAGAGGTGTGACCTAGGAGTGTACTGGGGGTCCGCCACTAAAGCATATCTCATCATGTGAGAACAGCTGTGGTGTCGCTTCATCCTCTCATTCTTCATCTCTAACAACCAACTTTACGCTCATTATTGCGACCGCTCGGGCATCATCATTACTCTTCCAACTTCCATTAAATTGTCACCCGCTCGTGTTGCTGATGCAATAGCTACTCTCTCGTTGGCGGATCCGAGCCTCTTGGGTCTCGACCCCACAATCCATATGTGCATCCCTTCTTGCACGGGTACTCACACCGACCCTAGTAGCGGGGGCGATCGGTTGGATAACCGACAACGCTGGTAAAATATACTCGATTATGGCTCTTCTATGGAAGAGCCAGGGTCTATTTTGTCGCAGAACGGTTTGTTACCGCATTCGGGATCCTGCAGATGGGAAAGAATATGCGATGAAAGATTGTTGGGTGGCTGAGGTAAAGAGATTTCACGAAGTAGAAGTCCTTGAGAGGGTCAAGGGCATCCCTAATGTGGTCCAACTCGTAGACCATTGGGATGTCCTATTCAGCGGGGAGCCTGACTGCACAGCTCACATTCAGGATAGATATGGTATCCTGCCTGAGGACAGGCCAGACAAGAAGTTCATTAACAGGTATCACCAGCGCCTTCTCTTGACCCCCTGTGGAGATCCGTTATGGGATTTCAGCTCCAGAAAGGAACTGCTTTGCGCCTTTTGCGATTTTGTGGTTGGTGAGTTCAGTTTCATGTGTTTGATTTGTTGTATTATCTAACATTTTACCTACAGCTCATGAAATGATGATCAAACAATGAGTTCTACACAGAGACCTTAGCCCGAACAATTTCATTATCCATGAAGGCATTGGGTATTTCATCGATTTTGACCACGCATCAATCATGAAGGAGGGCGAGACATTTACTATTTCGTTTGGTACTGTAAGTTTGAACGTGAAGTTCGCGGTTCTCGCTGTTGATTGTCAATCTCACTATCGCAGGGAACTGTGCCATATATTTCTATGCGCATTTTGAAAACAATGTCAAAGAATGCCGACATCCTCAAGAAGTCAAGGTTGAGTATTATTGCAAATAATAGCGCCAACACCAACAGCATTGCTCAGCTGAAACTGGTTGAGCACAACCCCAGTGATGACCTCGAGTCACTGTTCTACATTTTTTTCGAATTCGTTTCGAAGTATGGGGGTGCGCACGGTGCAGTTGCTCCAACTTGGGATAAGACGACTATGCCATGGGCGGATGCTTACAAGAATTTGGGCATTACAAGCGGTTTGCTTGCCACCTTTTTGGCGAAGAAGGGGGCCATGTCCGAAAGTGATATTCTAATGGACAGTGTATCAGACTACTTTGTGGAATTCAAGCCCATCATCGATGAATGGCACGATCGAATTTATTGTATGGAGTCCAATCCCGACAGGGCTGTTGTTCACGATCACATCTTCCAAATGCTTGTCAAATTCATTTTGAACCTTGACGATGAAGAACCCGCCCCGTTGCCCTCTCCAGAAGCTTCCCCCGGTGCCCCCAACCCTGCTCCCCCCGGTGCTCCCCCCCTGCTCTCCCTGGTGCTCCCCCCCATGCTCCCCCTGGTGCCCCAAGTCGTACTGGGGCTCCTCCCACGGCAGGACCTTCACTCCATCGTTCATTAAGGCTCAACACACAGGCAGGCCAGACCTAACGATTCTGGCAGGGACTGGCGTAATTTCGATTCCTCTTATTAGAATATCCATGTACCTCGCTATACGTTTGTCCTTCCTATGCCTCCGTTTCTTCTTCCTACTATGCCTCCCTTAGTACACCACACCATCATGATCATGTAACATTGATTATGTCATGTTCATGCCCATGGTTTATACCTTAGGAAGTTCGTACACCATAAAGTCATCTGGACTCTGATCTCTCGGATACATGCCTCCAAGGAAGAAGCCCAGGCGTTCTTCTCCAGATCTGGAGGTGACTACTCGGCGAAACTCAAGATCTAATCGTGGCATTGGCGGTCATGCAGCACAGCTTCAAAGAGTTGGAGAAACGGTTGCTGCCCCAACCAAGAAACGACTGAAGGGTGACGATCTTCAAATAAGCAGCGCAGAAGAAAATCCTATGGCACCTTCGCAGCTTCAGAAAGGGAAAAAAAATGTAATATGAATTTATTTTGACTATGTTTAAGCTAAATTTTTCAGCCTCCTGCGAAACCTTCCAGCACTTCCAAGAACAAACAGAACAAACGCAGAATAACAGGAAGCAGCCAGCATCCTCAGGCCCCTACTTCCCATCCAAATCCATACGTGGCTTGCTCTTCTGAAAGGTTCGGATTCAAGGAACTCCAGTCCAATGGTCGCAAGAAGGCCAGGGAGGGACAGCCTATGCAGAAGGAAGCACAGCCCAGTGGTCGCGAAACAGTTGAACAGAACATGGGTCAGCGAGACCCAAGTCGTGAGAGGGAGTCCGCGGAACGTGATAGTGGTTGCCAGAAGGACAGGCAGGACACGGATGAGGACAGGGAGTCTCTGCTCAGCTCTCATGAACGTGATGAGTCTGAACATGACAATGCTGACTGCGATTTTGACAGCAATACACAGATGTAAGTGTGCTTCTGTGTTGCTTGTGTATTCCTGATATTACATTCTCATCGCAGTGATAGAGACATTGGCCAGCACACGAACCCGCGAACAGATGACACAGGCGACACAATGGATTTCGATGAGAATCTGGATCCATCTTTTCCTCAGGATGAAGCTCGGGGGGGTATTCAACAAGGAGATCTGGATGGCGAGTGCACAGATACAGAGCAGGATAAGGTATTTACATTTTCGCTCTCTATTCCTGCGTTAACTATGTGTACTCGAGGCTTATGATGTTCTCGAGCATCATCATGCAAAGAATGGGCAGCACAAAGCTCCTTCACCAACCTGTTTGTCGCAGGGGAAGGGAAAGGACTATCCACACACTTTCAATTGCTCAGAATCCCCTCAGCGACGCCCATCCCAACATGTTTGCTCTAAATTTTCTTGCCCATGCTCTCCTCAACGCATCAGGCCCTCAAAGTCCCCTCATCAATACCCATCATCTGGAGGAGTTTCTGCTGTTCGAACGGTTCAAAGATGCTCACCTGCACGTCACTCACATCATTCCTCTCGTTCAAAGTCTCCACATCAACAACAATCATCTCAGCAAGTCAGATATCCATGCGCTTCATCCTCACATACACAGTCTCCTCTTTGGCGCCCATCTCGACCAGTCACTTCTTCAAGTCACAGTCACATGCAGCCCACTTCTCGTGGACGCTCTCCATCACGCTCTCCATCTGACTCTACTCTGGCTGCAAACCGTGAACACTCTTGTAGCTCTACACCCAAAGACGCTCGTTGATCTGGCAACAGCAAACGGAAGGTCAAGACAAGCCAGGGGAACCCTTCGAAGCTAGGGTTTTATCCGCCCACTTGGCAAGCATTCCTGCAGACGGCTAAGTTAGAGATGCGGCTGCAGGCCGTTCTAGCCCACCCAATTCCAGAATCCCAGGATGCCCTCAACCTTGCTCGAGAAGTTTTGGATGCCGTGCTATGGACATACCACGAGAAGAAGAATAAACTCGAGAGAGGTATGTTCTCCTTACACCACCGTCTACCCTTCTCACGTATTTTTAAGGTTACTTTCTGGAGTACGACGCAGATATGTGCCAGCTGGTAGGTTCTTCATTTATTGATGGCAAATGCACTCGCTGATATGTTGATGAGCTGTGTGATGATCTCTTCACGTTCCGCACAGAGCTCAAAAAGGTCATCATCTCCATCACAAAAAGGGCATATGATATCTTCCTGCAGGGCTCCACGATGCAAAAGGAGGAGGTTCAAAAGCAGGTCACTGCTGCTGCTACTAGGCTCCTCAAGAGCGGTGACTACCTCCGGCTCCCTGACTCGTCTGGTGTAGGTCGTGACTCCTCGTAATCGCGTCATTTACATTTAATTCTCGCAGGGACAATTCAAGAATTTCACAGCGCAGGCTCTCAGGGATGCGTGTCTCGAATTTTACTACTCCAACAGCAAGAAAGCATTGAAGAACACGGACGAATTCCACCGCAGGATCCCCATCAATGCGATGCTTCTTGTAGCAGTGGTGGTATGCTTATTGTTTTTAATTATTTCGTCGCTGATGATTTAACAGTTGAAGGGCATTATCTCTGGCTTTCGGGAGACCGGCACTGACAAGGTTCCTGATCTAACCACTGAACAGTGCAGGACCCACTTCGTCAAT
>JABCPV010000372.1:0-30311 GCA_016584345.1 Suillus ampliporus | reverse complement strand
GATTACAGCGCACCTGATTTTGGGATAGAAATTCCGGGTACGCAAATCATTTTCTCCAAACTGTTTCTGTACCTAAATGCATTCCACATTCGCAGACAATGACCCTCTAGCAACGAGGGCTACTCTCAATACCATCACTCCTGACAGTCTGACATATCCTTGGCCATCAAAAGCGGTGAGCACCTGTTACCTCAGTCACATGATGAATGCTTATAGCCCTCTCAAGGATTTTGTGACGCCCTTCTGTTCAGCTCCCCGCGTCTTCCCTTTTCTGATACCCAGAAGAAGGCGTACTCAACTGGGCCAAAGAACTTGGTGCGCGAGATGTGCCCTCGCTCTATGCAACCAAGAAATGTCAAACATTTGTCGAAGATCTTGTTGGTCAACTGACAGAAAAGGTTGCTCTCGGTCCAGGAACACCTTTTATATCAATAACATTGTGAAAGCAATTGCACATGTTTGTTCAATTTTGTTTTGAGTTTGAGTCGCACTAATATCATATTTTAGGACTACGGAAACCCGCTCACTCGCTTTGCGATGCAAGACTACCCTGAAGACGGCGGAAAAGGAATGTCTCAGGTCTTCAATGGCAAAAAGATGTTGCTCGATCTCCCATCTCCTCCAGCAGCTCGGGTGGACGGGAAGGTTTTTTTGTCAATGAACTATTGCAGGATTCTTCGGGAGACTACTTCATCCCAGAGTGTTTTTTCCTTCGGTTCGTCGTCTGTTGATGGCGGCGTTGAACATTGCAAGAAATCCAACGCCAAGATTCTATATGCGCTTGGTCGAGCTGTTCAACGAACTGATGTATGTGACCTTCGGTTTTGTATGTGCTAACTTTAACCACTCAATAGGCAGGATTCATTGTCAACGATGAACAAGAAATCATCCCGACATCAATGTTTGTGTGGTCATATGAAGACATCGCGTCAATGGGTGAGCTCGATTGCGGTCTCACAGGCACGTTAAAATTTTATTGCCTTATCAGTCGTAAAACTGATGCGTTCAACAGCCTCTTCCGTCCGGTATGCATCACTTGCACCTAACCCTTGCGCAAAAAGGCACAAGGCAAATGGTGTATGCGGTCCCGTTAATAATTTTTATGGACAATGTCTCGGGCAACATTTCAAAACAATGGAATAAGCACCACGCGATCTACATGTCAAATGCAAACCTACCACGTGAAATGCTCGAGAGGAGTTCTTTGTGCGCTTTCACATGTCTCCCCATGCTGCGCCAATGGAACTGATGCGAGCGATGAAAGACTCGCTATGGTATGTAGTCATCTGGATGTCGTGTATCCTTTCTGAGTGTTCATAGTGATGCAGCGGACTCTGGTATTGTTGCTTGGGATTGCAAGGATCAAGAGGAGGTGATGCTAATACTGTAGGGTTATTTGTTGCCGGAGATAATCCAATGCAGGCCGAAGAATGTAGTCACGCTGGCCTTAATTGCAATTACTTCTGTCGGACGTATGATGTTGGTGGCACAAAGGAATACAAGGCGTCTGACGAAGGTTATCATAATATCTTTATAGTGCGAGCACATCACACTATCTTTAAACCAAACTGATCTTGTATTTGCAGCCGGGAAACTTACGAACACCTGAAAAGACGACTGAAGACATTCGGCACCAGTTTGAGGCTGCCATGAAATCGGGTGCTACACAAAAGTACAGAATGCTGTATCTTCCACTGGCGTTGCGATAGTGCTTCAGCATCCATCCTGGAATCGTTGATCGAACTCGGCAAGAAACTCCGTAAACGTGAGCCAGGTTCACAAGCAATGTCCGAAAGCGATGTTACAGCAGCGCTCGAAAGAGAGTTTGAGGAACAGTTACAAGGCGCTACGTTAGAGGATACCATCAATCCGTTGCTCGGGATGAACAGTATGTTTGATCAGTACTCTTGATGTCATGCTCACGCTATTGTATGTAGGAATCAGTATGCACTTGGACACGCCAACCGAGATCCTCCATACGATTTTGTTGGGCATTGTCAAATACTTTTGGGGTCAGACCGTGTTTCTCCTCGAGAAAGCAAAGCTGCTGCATATTTTTCAGAGCCGCCTTGAGTCTGACAAGGACGGACTGAATGCGCCCTCCCTTAATGCTGATTATATATGCCACTACAAAGGAAGTCTTATTGGGAAACACTTCAAAAGCTTGGCACAAGTAATGCCCTTCCTGATCCACGATCTCATTCCTCGGACAGTTGTCAATGGATGGACTGTAATGGAGAACTTGTTGCGCTTGTGTGGCACACAATGATATGGACACTGAAGTGTATCTCGTTAGTTCACCAAAGTGCTTCAAAGGCGCCATTGACTGATCTTCTTTGGATAGGCAAAGTTATCTCGAACAATTGAGGATTTTCTCAATGTGACAGCTCAATGCGCTCCGAGTATCTCATCAGCAAGCCGAAATTCCATTTTTTGGTTCATCTTCCAGCATATATTCGTCGTTTCGGACCTGCAATCATATTCTCGACTGAAAGATATGAATCTTTCAATCACGTTTTCCGGTTATCATGCATACACAGCAATCGACGCGCCGAGCAGAGATACATGTCGACTATTTGCTTACCAGGACATCGTCAAACACATCGCGACTGGGGGTTACTGGTACAATGCCAAGATCAAGAAATGGATTCGCAGAGGGGAGCAAGTTATATGTTACCTTAGTGAGCACCCAGAACAAGCCCACCTTCTCGGCATATCAAGTATCACTCGTGAACCCCTACTGCCTGGTGAGTTTGGCAGTATGTTGTGCATCTTGTCACTAAAGTACACATAGGCTCTGGACATACTGAGACTGTCACAAATGCAACCGGGAAAGCACAAAGAGCAGAGGTGGTAGAATGGAGGGATACTCGCTGCGCAAAGATCCTGGAACTAATCAGTCTAGTGCCGCTTACTATCGTGGCAAATCGCTCATGACAAGCACAGGAGAACAAGTTGGTCTGAACAGTCATGTCATTTTCCGGAGATCAGCAGAAAGAAAGGTAATTGATTTTTGGCCTGGTCACGCTCAAACATTAATGATACATGATCAGATGTCTATTGGACGTATCCACGAAATTCTCATATCGCCCAGCACCAGTAAAATCGTAGGACAAGTCGCATTGCAGCACTTTTCATTTGGACCTGTATTACATCCTTCACTCTTTCTACCATGTCTGAAACTTATGGATGATGAAATAGTTTTGACGGCAGCAGTAAGTGGCATGTTCTATATAGGAGCTTGTTTACGAGTGCCATCTCACAGGATATCATCTGCACCGTCAATGTTCAGCACAACTGCATCGATTTGAAGTGCACAGACATGCGTCAGCAACGCATATATCAAGAATGGATCGAAACCGCTCGAACGAAAGCTGTTGTTGAGCATCGGCCAACTCCGCATTATTTCCTGAACACCTATTCAATTCATAACTGCGATTTCATCCAGATGGCTATCCCTGAGACACTTCGAAACACCGTTGAGAGTGACTAATTCAGCTGAGGTTCGGAAACTGGCAGTGCAGCAGATGAAAGACAAGAAAGCAGTGAAGAAAGCTGGCGAGGTTCCTCCAAGTCAAGAAGGTAACACTGTGGAGGAAGGTGCTCAAGGTGCAATGGCAACAGCAGCAGCCCCTGCCTTTGATCAAGCTCCCACAAAGTCGAGGGCGGCTACCAAGTCGAGAGGGAAGGCAAGTACACGAGGGAAAAGGAAGGCAGCCCCGTCAGTTGTTGAGCAGGCTGTTGATGGGCCCTCTAGACAGCGGCTGTCTTTGTCTGTTCAGCAGAATCCGATGGCCCTGTCCCACCAATTTGTGCCATCCCCCCTGCAAGCCTTGCATCACCCTCGCCACTACAGATTGGTCCTCCGCAAACTTCACGCCGTCCTCCTTTGCCACCATTACCTTCATATCCTAATGCAGGTTCTTCAAGATTACAAGACATGCATGCGCCCCCTGTGCATCCCACTCGCAGTGCCATTCCCCAGCTCACAACCCCCTCAGACAATGCACCGCCCTCATACCACCTCCAGTCACCAATCACGCTATTTTCTCCAGCCAACACCTGCACACGCTGGACCGCAGGCAGGCAATGCAGCATGCCCTCAGACATTATATGTACCCCAGCATAATTATCCTCAACCGCAGGCACAAGCGCAAGCGCAAATGTACCAACTTTACCAGCAACCGAATCAGATGGCGCAGCCTCACATGCCGGCCGCACAAACCCATGCACAATGCAAGCCCAGGCACCACACCCGCAGTATTTTTCAGAATATTATATGTATTCTCAGAGAACGTGAACACGGACCTCTCCCTGAAGGGATGCAGATCTTCGTAAGGGCTCCTACCTATCAAATGGAGCCATCTACTAACTCAATTGTCACTACAAAAGAAGGGGGGAGATGTCGAGAACTCTCGCAGGAGGGTTGGAGAATTCGATCAGTAGTGAGAGAGATCACATCACATAGTGCCATTGCGCGCACATATGTTGTACTATTTACTTGCACATCGTTATTCCAGTTTTCTGATACAATTTTAATTTCAACATCCCTCTTGCTTTCATTGTGATTCAATGCTCGATCATGAAATTTTTGTGCAGCTGAACAACTCCCAATGTGTTCCTTCGCTTCAAATGACCCATAGAAACACGTGGTGGCACCCACTCAATCTTCCGCCACAACATTCACACTTGTCTCCGAGGATGCTGCTTCAATGGTTCCCCATGTGCTCTGGAAATTCAACAAGACAGGAAGCTCACAGCCCAGAAGGGCGGGTTCAACGAGTGGTCTGTTGATGCCAGCTGCCACTGGGGGGTCTCGAAGCAGGAGTCTATCAGCATCTATTCAACGTGGTGCATCTCGGGCTCCTTTGAGTGGGACCAGAAATGCTATCCAGCGAGTGCGTTGCCGCTGGGAACAACTCGACCAGGGAGCAACCAATCAGCCTCTCTCACTGCCGTCGACGGGCCTGGTGGTAGCTTCAATTTGCAGACTCCATCCGAAGGATCTCTTGACGAGCCCATCATGGTTGGTGTGCGCTGGAGATCAGACTCCATTGATGAGTATGATATCACTCAGTCGCTATCACCTTCCCAGACAAAAAAACTCAAGCTGTACGTGACCAAGTTGCTGAGAAGACTGGTTGCCCTCGGGAGGTTCTACACGAATTCGTCAATGTTAGTGTTTCTAAATTGTGATCATGTGCTTTAGTTGACGCACCTTAGGCTGGAAGTGTTTTCCACATGCTCATTGCCTGAAAGCCAACTCATTCATGAAGAATGATGAGCTAGAAAAGGGCGCTCTTGTTGATCTGAAAGAACTTATAGATTCCAAGGACTTCAGGGTCAGTATTTACTTTCTCGGAGCGCACCAAACTGACCAGATGAAATACAGTCTGCGCTTCAGAGCCGCCTGACGGCATGTCTCCTGTCACCCAACCTCCCTGCATATGTTGACGACACCCATACAAACATTGTGGTATGTTGTACGCCTCCCATTTTATGCTATGCAGGAATTGACTCTGCAACAGGAATTCATTAAGAAACATCAAGAGGTATTCAAAATCCCAGCTGCGTTAATGACGATGTGGAGCTTTTGGCACAGCTTTCCAAAATTGTCAGTGATTTGCTCTCTTCCATTCGTGGCAACCTCAAGGGGAAGGTTTGTATTTCATCGCGCACGCAGACCATCATGATACTGACCCCTTAAGTTGGTCTCATCACTCGTCAAGCGCATGAGTATCATGGACACAGCCAAATCACTTGCTAACGGTATAATTGAGGTTGATGCTGCTCATTGGAACAGATACGCATTTTTGGTATTCTGATTCTAAAGCAATTTCTCGAGTTCAAGACAAATCTAGCGGCGCTGCTTGCGCATCTTCCTTATTGGAATCGGTGACTACAGAGCTATCCCCCTCAAGGACCTTTACTCGACCTCACTCATTCCCTCTCTTCATAGCGACCTCCATCAAAATCTCAAATGCACTCGATTGCGACATAGACATGGGGGTAAGCGAGAATGATGAACAGCGTGCAGATAATACCGACAGCAACGTGGACCATTCAGATGAACAATCCCCGAAGGGGATCTTGGAGCAACTAATGATCATGGCGATAACCTTGGAGAGGGAGAGCACGCCTTAGAAAGTGGAGAGGAATGTGAGTTTCACGAGAACAGGGAGGAGGAGGAGGAGGAGGAGAAGGAGGAGGAAACCGGCCAGCGAGAACCCGAGGTCGACGACGGTGGCTCTGGATTCAGCAAAAGAAAAAATGGCAAGGGTCCCAAATTCACCTCGACAAAATTCTGGAATTTTGTCGATTGCTCACTCCAAGCCATCCAAGCTGTGCAGAAGGAGGCAGGCCCAAATTACAACACGTCAGCCCATGGAGTATATGAAAATGCTGTGCGAAAGTAAGTGTGTTGTTGTCGTATTGTGTGCACTATTGCTGATTATTCTATAGCATACTCGTTGAATATTTCCAAATGGACCTTGCCGAATTTCCTGGTAGCATGGTTGTTCCAAAGCTCCTCGCCACTAGTGATGTGCATGGCCCGGCTTCAGGCCGTGGCCGGGCCAGGCCAGGCCCGAATAGGCCAGGCCAAGCCAGGCCAAAGATCATGGCCTGACCACGGCTTTGGCCTGGCCTGAGGTACTGAAAAGCCAAAGCCGGCGGCCCAGGCCGCGGCTTTGCATACTTAGTCAGCACGGTTACCAACCAATTGAACTTGGTGAGTCGCAACATCCGTGCATCATTATAACTTACTTTCGTGTCATAGATGTATTTGTTGTTAGCAACTCGTTTGCCTGCCAAGTGGCCGAGTCAGCTGTGCCTCCCAACTCCCTCGCAACTCTCTCGCCACACAAACCATAAAGTGGTAGAACATCAGTGTGTTTTTCGGCGCTAGAGTCCAGCATGTCGAAAGCCAAAGGATCCGAGATGGATACGAGGCGAGAGTGATCACTGATTCTGTGCGAGCACAACCAAAAGTGGGACGAGTGAGCAACACTTTGACATCGGCTGTGCTTGTCTATATTGCAGATCTTTATTTCTATGATCCGCTAATTTTTCATGTGTCTAGTATCCTAGTTTACTAAGTACTTGCTTGTTACAGTGTCATGCACCCCCAATTGACACTTTTCACCACATTCTGTCCCTGCCTTGTACTAGCCTCTGATCGGTCGGGCACCAATCTTTTCCACACCAGCTATAATGAAGATGAATTCGTGTTGTTGGCAACGGCCCGGTTCGCAAAAACAAAACCTACAGCTGCGCTTCTCAAGCATTCCGCCCGCACCCATGGCAGCCACCACCCTCCCCTTCCCACAACGAACTGACAATCAACGGACTTCCGTGTTGCAAGAAGCTGCACAACTTGCCACTGAACGGCCCAACTAGTTGCTGCTGGACCAAACCCGAAATTTCTCCTGACTCCCAACGAACAGCCACAACGGGTCTGGCGTGCCGGGATTTTGACACTGACATCGAAAACAGTGATGACGAGCATGAAAATGCCCGTACAAATCCAAAATGTGAGTTCCTTCACATCTGTAAAAGTAGTTGTTTTAATTTGGAAAACAGAAAAACGAGTCCGTCAAGCCACTGTAACAGAAGACCGTGATTGACGAGCGTGATGACGAGCGTGAAAATGCCCGTACAAATCCCAAACGTGAGTCCCTTTGCTTTTGTCAATGTATCCGTTTTGCTCATTTGAAAACAGAAAAACGAGTCCGTCAAGCCACTGTAACAGAAGACGGTGATGACGAGCATGATGACGAGCGTGATGATGAGCATGATGACAAGCGTGAAAATGCCTGTACAAATCCCAAATGTGAGTTCCTTTGCTTTTGTCAATGTATCCATTTTGCTCATTTGAAAACAGCAAAACGAGTCCATCAAGCTGCTGTAATGGATCAAGAAGATGTCGACGAGGATGGAATTCTTGCCGATATTGATGTCCAGCCAATTACTAACCCTGGTCCCTCACGAGAGGACAAGACCCGTGACCTTGATAGATTTTTCGGTAAACCTTTTGAGCGCACCGGTGCTAATGGAATAGCAAAAAAGCACCGTAAATGCACAGTTTGCCCGTATGTTGTCTCACCTTTGTGTTGTCTTTATTATAAACCTTACATGTTCTACTCGCAGGGGTCACTGTATCATTGTGAATGAGCCAACTACACTACGTCGACACGCCGAAGCTCGATTTGCGGGGAAATATAGGAAATGGGCCAAGGCCAATTCCTTTACGTCGAAATTGCCTGGTGATGTTGCCGCTGAAAAAAAGAAGGTCGCACATGCACAGCAAACCATTGATGCGCATGTGACAGAGCGCAAGATTTCCGAACGGGTCATCCCTTACTCTGACCAGTTGTTTCGAAAAGCTGCAATTGAGTGGCTCATCGCGACAGACCAGGTATGTTAGTATCATAAACTACTACTATGCTATGCTAATGATAATTATCCACAAGCCAATTCAGGCTCTCGAACATCCAAGGTTCAAGGAGATGGTGGATGTTGCCTCCCGTGCAACTCAAGGTGTCAAAATCCCGGGTCGAAAAGCCACTCGAGCAGAGATCATGCGAATGTTCAAGAACCATCTAACTCGACTCAAGAAGAAACTTAGTGTAAGTACAATCCTCGACACCATCTGATATTGACTGATCCGATATACTCAGAGCACTTCCGTCAGTGGGGCTATCAATATCACATGTGATGCGTGGCAGGCGAGCAACACCGATGGATATTTTGCCGTGACTGGCCATTGGATCGAAGAAAACAATCCAGGACAGTGGGAATGCCAGAATGCGTTGTTTGGATTCACAAAGGTGAACAATGCGCACAATGGTAAACGCCTCGGTGGTGCATTATTCAAGATTCTTGATCGGATTGGTGTCGTGCAAAAGGTCAGTCAATTTATATGACAGCACATCATTGCTCTGATATCTCTTTAGCTTGGCCACATCACATGCGATAATGCCTCGAACAATGGAACTACACTAGAAGAATTTGCACGGGTGTATGAAGTGAGATACACTAAAATGTTTCCGTGGCGCCAGCGAAGGATTAAGTATGTCATTGTTGTTATTTACTTAATGAGTTCTACCACTAAACCATGGTTTTCATAGTTGCTTAGCTCACGTTATCAACCTCGCGACACAGACCTTCCTCAGCACATACAGTAAAGCCCCCCATTACAGCCCTCATGATCCGAAAGGTCATGAACCCGACACGTCGCAATGCATTGATGATCGGGATGAAATTGGGCTCATCCGCACTATTTGTGTCAAGGTATGTTAAAGTATCTACTATCTCCGTATCATATCTTGAACTCCTTCAGGAACGGTCATCTGCAAAACGAAAGGACCTCTATAGGAACGTTCAGACTAAGGCAGGAGTGTCTCGGCCCACTCAACTCTTGATCGACATGAAAGTTCGGTGGTCATCAACATTTATAATGCTTAACCACGCTGAAACAAATAAGGATGTAAGTTTGGTCTCAATATCTACTATGTGCTCATTATATCTGAATGTTTGGTACAGCATGTTGATACATTTGTATACGAGATGGGTCGACAGGAGCGTAATTTGACAAAACGCGCCAAGATTGATTTCCTACAGCTGTCGGCCACTGAATGGATGCATGTCGGACAATTTGCAGATCTTCTCTCGTACGCTGACGTCGCTCAACAAGCATTTTCATCCGAAAAGGGCTCAACTTTACATCTTGCCATTCCAGCACTAGAAACCCTGCACAAGACTTGGTCTTCACGTGCTGAAAGAGCAAAATATGCTTGCTTTGCACCCGCACTCACAGCCACAACAGAGAAGGTGGATGAATATTACGAGAAGACAATGAATACACCAGCATATGTATTGGCCATGTGTGCGT
Organism: Suillus ampliporus; assembly: GCA_016584345.1. Taxonomy (NCBI): domain Eukaryota; kingdom Fungi; phylum Basidiomycota; class Agaricomycetes; order Boletales; family Suillaceae; genus Suillus; species Suillus ampliporus. Next base: position 20,419 of record JABCPV010000372.1, on the reverse strand, counting down.
GCAGATCTATAATTGAATTGATTCATGCTAACTTTGATCATAACTTACAGTGCTCGATCCAACTGCGAAAATGTCATATTTCAAGAAACAATGGCCTGAACATCTCCAAGACGACGTTCTTTCCTGTGCCGAGGGTGTGGTTAGTCATCTACCTTTATTTTTTTTCAATCTGATTCAAATTCATATTAAGTTCAAAGCACGTCATTCCGAGTTAAACGCAGCCATGCCGTCGTCGTCGTCATCAGAGCCTACAACTAGGAAAAGTAAAGCAGGCACTCTGAAGAAGCTTATCCGAGAAGTCCTTAGTGACTCTGATGACGACAACTTGAGTAACACTGCTATCCCATCTGTTGGAGACCCGTCAAGACCATGGAGAGCCGAGTCTTAAGCTATCTCGAGACTATTGAGGCTGTTCCACCTACTGGAATGAGCACGATTCAGTGGTGGGGGTGTGAGTATATCATTGCTACTCTAAAACTCATTACTGATGTTAATGTGGCTTAAGATCAATTGCACCGAGGTACCCGACGTGGGCGTCACTCACACGCGACTATCTCTCCATCATGACATCGTCTGTCTCAAGGTGAACGAGCATTTTCACAAGGTGGAATCACAATCAGTAAATGACGCAATCGACTCAAAGGTGATATAGTGGAAGCGCTCCAAAAGTCTTAAATGCTCACTACGCAATGATCTTTTGTTTCGCGAGGCTGGGCCATCATCACTTGTGGAAGAAGAGCTCAATGACTCTGACACCGAAGCTGATATTTCGGAGAAGGAGGGTGATGTTGCAGACGACAAACGGGGTTGGGACACATTCATTTTGGATGACGAGAACAACAGTGATGATGATATATCTGTATCTGAAATGTCCGAGGACTAGCCTAGATTAGTTTGCAAATGTATTCGTCGACTTTTTGCTCAGCGAGCCATGCTCGGGCCAAAGCCAAGCCGTGGCTTTGGCCTGGCTTTGGCTGATGGCCTGGCCTGAGATTTTTGAAAGCCAAAGCCGCCTCAAGCCAGGCCAAAGCCGTGGCTTTCTGGCCAAGCCGGGCCGGCACATCACTACTCGTAAGTGCTGTATGCCTCGAGATATTCCAGCATTCGGCGCTTATACTCAAACAGATGCAGCTCTGATGTAGGTGCATTAGTTAATGCATCAATGACAGCATGGACACTGACGCCGGATACGTTCTTCAAGACCGGCAGATGTCGAAGATGGCCGCAACTCAACGAGGAGATCAAACAAGTCCCGCGTCAATGCACACCGGTAGAAAAAGATGGGTATGCCCCCTGCCAAGGCCCAAGTAAGTCAGATCTATCACTTCCTGCCGTGCACACAAGACTCACGCGGTATTTTCCAGTGCTCCCAGGACTTCCAATACATTGCGCTGGTCGTTGTGAAGCAGTAGCCCTCAATGCTGGAGTCCGAGTCCGAACTGTGAGTGGTGCCATTCCTAGCTTTCAGCTTCGACTTTGACGTCTCCTTGCAGCGGTTGCAACGCAGTTGAGCGCCGAGAGCCATCTCTTCGCAGAAGACACCATGCAGCTCTCGAGGTCCTTTGCTCGTCCATCCTTCCCAAGTTGTGTCCTTGTCAGACCCGCATCTCGGACACCGTGCAAGCTGCGGATAGTAGAACGGGTGCACAATATTGAGTGGCTTGAGGTACTGTATCTTCGGCTCAACGGCTCCACCACCTGACCGCTTTTGGATGTGCAGGTATGAAGGAGGCATGAACCGAGGCCCGAGCAATGGGACATTCACTCCTAGCTTGCCGGCCTCCGAGTCGCCTTTCTTTGACCGAGTTCTTGTCTTCTCCCACAGGAGCTGGACATACTCAATGATCTCAGACTCCCACTGTAGCTGGAACTGCGGACGTGGGTTGTTCATATGGCTGCGCGCCTCATTCCATGTGCTGACTCATTTTTCGACCTTTTTTTCGGTTAGTCAAGGCATCAAATGTATGCATGAAGTGCGCTTCAAGCCACTCAAGAAACTCACGCTAGCCCTCCATTTTTTCTCAAAGGTATTTTTCTCGAGAGGGGAGACAGCTGTCGAGTGCTTGAGAAGAGTGAGGACTGTCTTCGGTTCGAAGACTGACATGTGCGATGGTGAAATCAGTGTGCGTGTACTCGGGTGTCGGGTGGCGGGAGATGGAACGAAAACATGTTTAGGGGTCGGGACTGTTTTACTTTTGACTACTATAACCACCACACTAGCTTTACTCAATTTTTGCTTAATCACCGTACCAAGTCGCTGTTGATTTTATTTCCGATTGGTGGGTTGAGAACATTTAAATTTCCTAGCTATATTCATTCAGGGAAACAAATTTAAGCTAACGAGAACTATGGTACACAGTAATATACTCAATGACTCCACACTTGCACACTTCTAAGTCTGCTTTTGGGGAAATGGGCACCAGCAATAGCCAGACAAACAAGATTGAAAATACCGAGAGAGCCGTCACCACCAATGGCAGCCCAGAGGCCAATGGCAGGGCCTCTCACATTGACCCTCAAATCCACACCGCGGATATCGCGCAGTTTGCAAAGTTTGGGTTTGAAGAAAAAGTGGAGAGACTGGCCAACCGCTCAGGCTTCCAGCCCAGCATGATACAAGATGTGTACAAACACTCAAGCACCTTCAAGCAGGCAGAAAATATTGCCAAGGCCATGCGGGTCGCTGCTGTGAGGTGCGCGGTGTCCAAAATAAACAGGCAGGTTATGCCTAACAGTGATGGTGAGGATGGAGACAGCGAAGAAGAGGAGGAAGAGGAGGAAGAGGAGGAGGAGAAAAAAGAAAACAAGGAGGGCGAGAATAAGGACAAGGATGAGAAAAAGAATAAGGGCAAGGACGTCAAAGACATCAAAGACGAGGACAAGTGAGAAGAGTAGTTAAATGACGGACCATATTGTAAGGAAGATAAAATGATGATGGTGTCCATCTTCGAGTAAAGGAACACGAACCGTTATGAATTCCGTTGGGAACTGTGTAGTAATATTAATGTTTGCGTGTGGGTGGGCGTTCAATAACAACTGTGCCGGTAATATTGAACGCTGCCATCTGAATCTGACGTCAAAAACGAGCTGTATCATTGGGAGATCGTCTTTACCTATGTATAAAATCATTTGGCAGAAAGCCAATGGACAAAGTAGCGAGGTTTCGGTACTCCCAGAGACCTCCCCCTGGGATGGTTTTCCGACTTCCGAGCGCCGACCCCTTCCAAGCTTCTCGGCTCGCCTGCGGCGAGCCTCCCCTTCCCATGACCAAATTTTCATAGTAGGATAGCTGATCACATGACAAGTTCACACGATTGACTCCACAATGTTGAATTCCGACGCCTCGACATATTAATCACGCTGGCACCCATACGCTGATATCTGCGTAAGAACCTGACGTTGCAGAGCGTAGCTTCAATACTGAACAGCACGAAATCGCCAGAGATAAACAATGTCATGAATGCGCTGTCCCAAGATGCTCAGGACACTTTGATGAAGTACCTTTACAAGTGTATGGGGATGCCAGGTTGGGGTGATGTGAGTGAAAGCGTGCTCTTGGGATGGCATAAAACTTTCAGATGAAAGGGTGCGTCTGGAGCTTGCTGCGTATGTAAAGTTCCTGATCATAAATTTGCAGCCGACGGAAGTCGCTGGCACTCGGTGTATTGTACGAGTAATGACCGATCGAAGAACTGTATGAACGAGCATACTACATCCACCCTACGTCTGTTCAAGCAACAAAACCTATAGCATTTCAGATTCGACCACAAATACATTTACGGAGAACGTCGCAATATTACATCAAAGTTAGTTCTGATCGACAGCGGCTGGATGATCAACACTACAGTCAGTCAGGTCATTGGCAGAGAGGCGCTGAAACTTACGCTAAATAGACCTCGCACTCAGTCGAGAAAATCCTCCTCAGCCAGAATGCGGCCATTAAGCATCTTTCCGAGGTGAGTTGGCAGATACCCCATGCCTTTCCTTCTCAACCCGAACAATTCCTTCAGCGGAGGAAGCTGGGATCGCTTGAATGAGCACGATGCTCTCGCAGCAGGGCGATTTGCCTCCCTGATGAATCCGTCGCTGTCGGCAACCAAGTCTTCGTCCCTTAAATCCGGTGCGTTGAGTCCTAAGAAGCTGCAAGTTCGGATATACATCTCGTAATTGGAGAAATAGAGTTGGCCCGCAAAAAGGTTGAGCTGGCAGATCGGTTCTGGTCTTGTCAACTGTGGTTTCGAAGGAATACAGTAGAGTCGAAGGTCATCGCATGCCCGCATCGTTTTTGCGGTGCGAGGAGTGTAGATGCACAGATGAACTACTTTGCTTCTGCGGATGTCGGGTAGCAGTGTGTTCACTTCGTTCGGGCTCATGACTACCAGCACTGAAGAGCATCCAACGTCACTGGATACGATCCAATTGACGGGCCGCAGATAATCATTCGTTTTCTGCATGGCAGAGACAGTCCCCCACCGTACGAGCGAAGTCACGGGTGACTAAAACATGGTGTGCCCAACGATCGCGCTCATGAAATTCAGCAGTAGTGTTTAGAAGGCTGGATAGCACTGGAATGAACGCAGAAGACCCCGCGGGAATTTGGCCGGTCTTGATGAATCGACGAACATCCGCATGCAGGTTCTGGGCTGCAGGTTTTACTCTGGGTGGTCTTTCCACTTGACGTTCTCTTTCTACCTCGTGGGTTACCTCCCTTTCTTGTTCCTCATCCATGGTCCGGTCGGGAGCTGATAGAACTCCGAGCTCCTCGCACTTCCATTGAATCTCTGGATCGAAAACCTGGGATACTTGCGAAGAACTGCGTGGTGCATACATGTCCTCTAATGAACGCTCCTCTGGCTGCAACCAGGCTGTCTCTAGAGTGGAAATCGAAGAAGTGGGGGCGCGAGAGAATTGAGTCCATGCGGAATGCCGTGTATTGAAATCCAATCCCTGTTGAATCCAGTGGAATGCACGCGTCTGAATATCCAGACAAGTTTCGCGCATCGCCCAGTGCAGGATATCTGCTACATCAACACCGTCGGCATCAGTTTTCTGGGTTGCCGAACGGATGCTCCGGTCAACTTCAGCCGGAGCGAAGAACATTACTGAGTGCCCATTGCCCAGCTTCCGCATTCGCATGCATCCTTTGTCATTGGTTATTATCGAAGCCGATATGCATCAACTATGGAATCACGAACCTTGCGTCAGGCGGTCTTTCGTGACTTTGGGGCCAAGCGTGACAGCAGCTCGGAAGCCGGAAGGCAGCTTGACATCGGTTCCCCTGGTATGAGCGTCGTCTAGATATACCACGCACTGGTCAAGCTGCTGGGCAAAGGGGGACGACACAAGGGGCTCGACTGTCCCATCCCGACTGACAACGACGAGTTCATCTTCATCGTTCACGAAGACTGCAGCTTGGGCGTCGCGCTTGGCTCGAAGCCATGCTTCAGCCAATTCCTGATTCTTCAATTCTAGCATCTGCGCACCCACGTCCAGGAGCACGCAGACCTCGGGGGTTTGAACGATTAAGGCTTCGATGAAATGTTGCACATTTTGGCCGGGTGGTATGCGTCTGTAGAAATTGTTTTCCGGGCGTAGAAGAAACGCTAGGACTCGGGCATTCGTGCTGCGTTGGTAATCAAGATCATGCTGCACCATCGAGCTCGGTAGCAGATAGCGATTGTCGTTTGTACCAGAAAAGCCGGTGGTTAGATGTCTCTTCTGTTGAGCGAGATCCCATCCAGAGCAGGTGAGCTTCTTCGGGAATGCCTTGGCTTCCTTGGGAAAAACTACCCGGGACAGGTAGAAATCTATTACTGCTTTGTTGCATGCGAACAGTTGCTGAAGGTCACGGAGCCGCTCTGCAGATTCTGTATTGATTCCGCTAAGGTGCTGTAGACTTTCCGGGACTGATTGGAGCCCAAGCACCCAGGATTCATACTCGAGGGCGGGGTTATCCTGCTTCAGCAGAAGCTCGAAGCATAACATCAGCTGCTGGAGGGTGAGACCCGCATAGTAGTATGACAGGCATGTGAGGGTGACAGCAACGTCTGGATGGCCAAACTCTGCCCGCAGCGAGGGCATGTCTTTAGCGCGGAATGGAACGGCTAACATCGTTCGTTTTGGGGCCAGGCCATAGTCCACGCGCCAGCGACGTTCTTTGAGGGCGTACACCAAGATACCACATGCCAGCAGTCCGCGCAAGACTAGGAGGCCGGGCCAGACAGTAGTGTGTTTAAAGTGATGCTCCACTAAGCTGATACAAGTGTTGGATATATTCTCAGTTGCGATGAATTGGCGGACAGCTTGTTTGGTGTGGAGACACGCTTGATCAAAGCTGATGTTTTCAAGTGCCCCACTAATGATATCCTGTGCGATCGATTGGACTAATTCTTCACCTGCTGTCTGATGCAGCACCCGGATGAAGGGGAACACTCCGTGCTCGCGAATAGACACTTCTGAGGAAGAGGGAAATTCGCTCATGAGCCGAACGGTGTGTCTTGCGACAAGACTCAACACTTGTTGTGTAGTCGTCCACCTTTCGGGATGACCTTGAAGCGATCTTTGGAAACCAACAGTGTATACCAGTTGGTAGCGGACGTGCAGAATTTCATCACTTTCATCCAGGATGTCGCGTGTGCGATTATCGAGCCACAGCTGGGTCTGCAGCATATCTTCAGCGGCTTCAGTCTGAGGGCGCAGCTGAGTCTGTAGCATATCTTCAGCACCTTCAGTATGACGGGGAAGCTGACGGTCAACAGCCATCAACTGGAACGATAGAATATGGTCTGGTTGTACGACCAAAATGCCCATGGTGTCCAAGCATTCTTGCATCAGGTCACGGTACATTTGCACCTTCGATGAGTTGATAGAGAGAGAGCGGGAGAATGGGATATAGAAAATGCGTCTCTGTGCAAGGCCACTTAGACGTTCAACGAGGAGCTGGAACATCTGAGCTGACAACGACTTCAGCACAATTACTCGAACCAGTTTGTGACCATCAGAAAGTGCAGCTGCTGCGAGGGGAACAATGACGTAGGATTTCCCTTCGCCCATGTTCAGCTGGAGAGACGTATTTCCTCCTGTGCTTGGCGACATCATCTCCAGCGCAACCTTCACCTGGACAGGCCGTGCCAAGGACTGGCTTTCAATCTGGGGACGCCCATTATCAATGACTGTTAATGAGCGATTTCTTTTTATGGCGTACCTGAATTAAAAGCCAGTCAGGGTACAGCTCTGGATCAAATCCCTCGCATGCTTCGTTCTCCAATTCCTTGAAGAATTCGATCCAGTTTTGTTTAGCGGCAAAAATGAGCAGCCTTCGGGAGCGTTGCAGTTGCAAAAGTATTTGTGACAGGCGGACGAGAGCTGTACGCCAAGCCTTCCCCAAACAATTTCCTGATACAGAAGCCATGCGAGTGAAGAGGAAGTTTGGTGTAACTCGGGGCCACAACCCAGCATTGTATAACGCGTTCTCGGCAGCAGAACTAGGGGAAAGGGAATGTACGATAGCTGTGAGTGAATTTTGGAATTGCCGGCTGTGGACAGAATGGTACTCAAGCAGTACTTGCGACGTATACGGCGTAGAATCTGGCGGGGCAGCCAGCGTTTCTTCGCAGAAAATTGACCTGCTCTGGTCCAGATCATTAGCGTATTTACGGCAGAATTTGTCACTTCCTCCGTCGCGAAAGTCGTGGATCAGCCGTTGCAACCTCGCTGCGACTTCGGAGTCTGGAGGTATTAAATCTCTCCGATTGGAATTGGGCAGGACTTCGGAAGACCCGTACGTGTGTATAACAGGGGTGTCTCTATCGAAAAGGTACTGGGCATCAATGGATGAGGCCAGTGAAGCAACGTCCGAATCTTCAGGGTGGTAATCAAGGTCATATTGTGAGGGTAGCTTTGACGGAGGATTGGGAGTGTAGAACCGTTCGAGGATTCCCTGCAGGATATCCAGGTGTTGCTTCAACCGGCGGTTTCGCCAACAGCTGCGAAATACTGGGCGAGGTTTTCCCAATAGTTCATTGAGATTGTAGCAGCTCGATTGCAGCGTATTACGTGTCGGACGATCTTCGCACCGCCAAGAATCCCAAACATTGCTGAGAATGAGTTGCTTTTCAGAGCGACATTTATCTTCGAAAGCTGAATAACGCCGCATCCCCAGAGCCATTTCATCTTCCCAAGGCATTGCAGCTAGGTATCTCTCCTGGCTTATTTCATAATCGTTGGTACACGAAGTGATGATGTTGTCCAGTATCACATGGGAAGGCATGAAACCATCCGAGAGATCATAGGAAGCGAAATGCGGTTGATCACCCAGGCTGCGAATTTCCGGAACTGTTGCGAATGCTAGTAGTGTGGGGACGAGCGCATGGTCGTCCAACAAGCCGTATGATACTGAAGCCAGGGTGAACACCAGCTGAAACGTGTCTTTCTTCGTAGCACTGCGACAGCGGTCGTACGCAGAAAGGAAGATATCAGGAAAATTCGGTTGAAGCCAGTCTTTGGAATATTGCAAGCTCAGCGATTCGTCAACCCCCTGGACATTTCTCCATCCGGTCAACAAACTGAGAAGATTCCGTTGCACTGGAAGCCTGGTTGGCCACTGGTGTACCATGAAGGCGGTGCGAAATGCCCTCTCTTCCGCATGTTTATCGGGCACATCGCGCGAAGCATAGATGACATCGGTGTCACCGAGCAGAAGTGAAAGAGAGAACTGGTCAGGATAGACCGCCGATGCACGAATGGATGAGCGTTCGAGAAGGTGGGTGGTGAATGGTGGAAGATCAAAGCTAGGGTGCATGTTTGAAGACCCTTCTGAGAAAATTGAAAGTCGCATGCCATATTCCATGATAGATTTTGCGGCTGGATGAAAACCATGGTGCTGTGCGAGGGACGGAAGACACGACCACGAAACTGTCTGCATCTTCCGAAGATGAGCGGGATACCAGACGCGCCCGGTTGACAGCGAACTGATCTCGCGCAAAAGATATGTATCACGAGAGCGAAGCTTCATAAAAGAGCGGCAAGCTGCAGAATGCAGGAGATGCAACGCCTCCTCTGTCCCCGTTCGACCCGTCAGGGGATCAGGGAGACAGCCACTGGTAACGGCGTGAAGGAGCACCTGATATAGCTTACTTGTCAGACCGACGTTCCCAGTAAGACAGCGTAGATCCGTATTAACCCTGTACAAGTGGTATGTCACTCGGGTGCCTTCAGGAGCGATGGTAACGCGGACGTGATGGCCATTAGCGGAGTATGAGATATGACCTTCTGGGATGATGACAGTGCGCGGATGCTCATCCGCAATTTGCAACTTCGGACGCAAGATGAGTTGATTGACTAATCCCAACATAGTTCCAGTAGACTGTTCGGCATCAACGACCATGCTGCGCATGTTGCGGGACTGCAGTTCCCCATCCTCGTCGATGAAGAATTCGAGACCATATCGAGGCAAATCAGCCTTCAACAAGGGAGTGCTGCCGGACCCTTTGTTATATGTGACCATGATGTAGTGGGCGTCCTCCAGAGGATGCATCCTCTTGGAGATCATGTCCCAAGTTTGGCTGCGTATGTCGACAAGAGCAGTAGTACCGCCGGCATTCTGCAGGGTCGATGAGCCCGCAACAGCAAACCGCAAGAGCCAATTTTCAGGTGAAGACTTCCATGCATTTTCTGCTGGTCGAATCTCTATTTCGCTTGTACTCAGGTTGAGCCAATGAGTATGGCCTACTATCAAGGTCGTCGGTAGGTCATCCACAAATTTTTGGCTTGGGATGAGCTGAAGGATAGGCGATCCTTGTTCGATATGCTTCGTGCGGATGATGAGATCATTCCCGCTGCGGAGAGAAAAAGACACCTTCAGTAGCAAACATGTGCGTTATTTTACCTCCTGGGTGATAACAACGAGGGTGACTAACCTGATGGTCGCAGACATTCCCGCGTGTCGCATACTCCATTCCAGGAATATCAGCTGGAATGATGTCCAGAACTTGCTGTAATCGATAAGTCAGCATGTACCAACAGAGTCGCAACTTCAAAATGCTCACATCACCGAAAATCGTCTGGTAGGTAGGATGTTGCACTATCGTTGACGGGAGCCTACCCAGCTGCTTCCCGTCGACAAGCAAGCACCCACTAACCAAATTGAAGTGCACATCTTGTGGTGATTGAGAACACGAAGGCGCAGTCTGCGTCACGAGCCAACGAGAAATTCGGAGCCGGCAGTGCCCTCCAAGGAGCTCCTGGTCTGTAGCTGCCCCAGATCTCCGCCATCGCGCAATCAAGACCCTCCCAGTCAAGCTCTGCATATTGACGAACAGCAGGCTCTAATGCACGACAGCATCTCTTGTCTCGCTCTAGCAGTAGCTTGGAATGCTGTGGAAGATCGTCCAGTTGGCTTGGGGCGTTGTCGTAAATCATGACCGCACAATATGCGAATACCTTGACGTCCTCGCTCGATGTCAAAAGCAGCGAAGCGTCACTGTCAACATCAAAGGTGCTCCGACATGTGACTGCCATGTCACGAACACGTCCTCGTAAATCCCGACTGACCGTCTCGTCGTTGCTGGATTGCAATTTCCGTGAAAGGTGCGTCAGCAACATAAAGGTCGAAGTTCGTATACTTCGAAGGAGCGAATATCCGCGACTTCTGATACTCTCTTCCTGAGTCGAGGACAAGATACGGCACACAAGCATGACAATAGTGCTTATCGTGAACACCTTCTAACCAATTTCCTTCTACGCTTGCCATCAAAGAGTCCAACTCTCCAAGCAGTGCACTCAAGAAGGGCATGCTGTTCAGCTCCTCGTGCCAAACAATGTCGTCGTCGTCAGACGATAGGGGGGCCAACCTGTGAAATAGCTTGCGCAAATAGTAGATGGACTTCCTCGCGTCGAAAATTGAGTGTCCTCGCACGAAGTTCGCGTAGCACATTCATCCATTGCAATCGCGGTCCACTCCGCAAGGCTCCGAAGGCGATGAATTCGTGGATGGTCATGTCCTTGTGACAATCAGCTTGGTTGGCTATGACCTCGTTCGATGCATGGGACGTTTCCGCAAGGTACCGCTGCAAACCATCATATGGTCCCTTGGGAAGAATGAAGGTGCACAACTTGCTAGAATCGGACTGCAGCAGTATTACATTGGCGGCCCAGGCATTTTTGACTGTATCAAAGGGCCGAAATACGAGTCCGTTGTTTACACAGATACTGGCGTCAACTGTGGGAATGTGGGTGCGGCTGTAATGAGAGTTGCTGAAGGGTTTGGCATCCGACGCCAGAGCGAGCCTTTGCCTTGGATGGCACTGGCGATGACGCTTCAAAGCGTCATATTTCGACAGTATCATGAAGGGACGAGTAGGGGAAATTTTCTCTGGAGTGCAGACGTCAATGAGGACGTGGAATGTCATGGATCTCCACATGTCGAAGGCGATGGGGCATACCAGCTCAAACACGACGGCCACTGCCTCATTTTCGTGGGGTGGTAGCGGCCACTCATGAACTGCGATAGTCATCGATTGCATCTCCTTTTGCAGGCGACACTTTTCACAGCAGTGTTCGGCATGGTACTCCTGGCCGCGGGAGTTGATGGCGTATTCATGCGATAAGCTTGCTGCGCGCTTATCTAGGTCAGCGTACCTCTTATTGAGGGTCCCAAGTTCGGTCAACTTTTTCTTCCGCTCTTTCCGAGCACCCGCCTCGATGGTGAGCTTCAATTTCTGGAGCTTTGAAGACTTGTAAAAATACCGCACTGCGAACGACTTGTCATCGTTGGTTGACGAGAACGCCGACAGACAACTGGAAGCCTGGCAATGACGAGCTTTCAGGTAGGTATGTAACTGCTTTAAACGATCAAGGACTGAAGATTGGCGGATTAGGAGATACTTCCAAAGGGTCGGTGGAATTTCGGGCGAATATTCTGCCAGGAGTGGGATTTATCGAACAACGATCTTATCCATGGCTACCCAGAGCTCGAAAAGAGTAATAAGCATGATGGACAAATTCTCCGGGTTTCCCTTGTACGCGTCCAGCGCTCTCAAGGAGTATGCGGAGGCGCACGCCTCAATCGAGACGCATGCGGAATCGATGCTCTGGAATGAAACACGCGCTACCCAGTCGTCGATCCCTGATCTAACGACCATCTCGAAGTCTGCGAGGGCAAGATACGGTTCTGCAGCATGAGCGGCTAGCAGAAAGCTAGCATCAGCATCAAGGAAATTATGGATTGTCCCGCGCGTGTGGTGGCTGGGATTGAATAGAGGTGGTTGGGGGGACGAATGCTGGTTTTGCAAAGCTTGGCGTATGTACTCTCGGCTTGTGTTCAAGGAAAGATGGGTATCTCGCAAGATTTGGAGAGTCTCTGGAGCCCATCGAGGTGAGGCCCGTTGCACGTCTTGAACAGATCCCCATCTTCCCTCTAAAATACTCCTTGCGTTACCGGTGACCGTACTGACCATCTGTGATAACTCCGGAATAGTAAAGGATCCAAGCTTGAAAAGACGGCGTGCAATCTTTGCCGACATGAAGTGTAGCATGTCATTCGACAGGTCATGGTCGAGGGCAAGGGTAGTGAGCTTCGTCATGAAGAATAGCATGAACGATTTATACGTTGTCCGTCCGAGAGCACCGTGACTGCGCTCCAGAGTCGTCTGTAAGACAACGCGAATTACAAGCCAAAGTGGAGAGCGCCTCCACGGCAGTTTCGCACTGTCCCACAACACATCATCTCCGATCCGCTTGCGGATGCGAGGAACATCAGCAATGCTCCCGAGGCCACGCAATATACCGGTCAGGAGTTCTGTGATATATCGAGGATGAGTTGTATCCCTCTCTTCGAGAATAGTAGACCCGGCCTTTTTTCTCCTCGCTGCCGCATCAAGGACATCTTGATCCATGCAAACGAGAAAATTCGCCAACTCGGCGGGAAAGGTAGCATTGTTGGTGTTCGTATCTGGAACTGCGATGGCTGGCCCAGGATACGAACAAATCAGCTTTCCCTTTGTTCCCATCACCGCGGTGGGGTCAGGAGAGATCTCGAATGATTCGAATATGGTCTCAGATTCGAGTTTTCTCATGACTACCGCAGCGTTTTGTGCGCGAATCATATATACAAGGACATCTGCAAGTTCTTACTCGGCACGGAAAAAATGCAAATGAGATGAGAATAACAAACCTTTGTTGAGCATAGCACTAATCTGAGATTCGACCTCCTCCGCAGACATTACGCTGAATCTGATTGAATCTTTGAGGTTCCGAAGCATTTTCAAGCTCCTCATCCAAAGCAGTAGCATATTGGACGATAGCTGGTCGCTGAAGGCGAGAGCAGCATCCACTACCGCCTGAGATAAGGCCAGGTCGTTTTCAAGGGAATGGTCACTCCCCTGGGGCAACTTGAGGGGGCAAAAAACATGATCGACGATATATTCTAGACTGGATTGGTCTGTTGGATGAGGGTTTACTCTTGAATGTTGAGGCATGTTGCTGCCAGGATGAAAGTAGAGTGCAGTGGTCACTGACGCTGAAATTCGGCCACTCTGATAAGGAACACCTAATTAGCGCTGGGTTTGATCCCTGGAACCTATTAGTACATGTTAGGTGGACCAGAAAGGGTTGCTACGAACCCGGAGTCTATCACAAATCCACGATAGCATCTGCTGCGGTCGTAGAAGTTTTTCATATGAGATTCGGGGGCCGACATGATCGTTGAGGCTGTACATGTGTAGTATTGAGAACGACTCTGAAAGGCTTGAAGGTTTAATGCAATACGCCAAGCAAATCTACCAAGTCACTCACTACAGCTCATTTGCGTTTTATACTATAAGCCTTCGTCGACGTACCAATAGTAAGTTCGACCTGATGTATAAGGACAGGCTTGGTCAAAGCCTCGGCGACGGTTTGAACTTGGTTTATGTAAACCCCGGTTTGTCTCTGTCTGACCTACGCCGTTCGGTTGCGATGTACACCACCTCGTACAGTAAGTACTAAGTACTTGACTCCGTCACGGATGATACTATACATGACCAGATCCATCAAAACGTGGCTGACATAACCATACCGTGTGACCAGTATACCTGTGTCATACTGATATCATCATGATACTAATGATAAGGACTGACTCGTCGGAGAGGTTCTGTGCTAGGCTTAAGGGTACCTAAGGGTTCGTCGAAAAAACGCCTCAAGCTCTTACTCTTACTGTGACATTCCCGAACGCCGGATTACTTATCAAGATGCACCAAATCTTCTCAGTTCCAACGTTCCTCGATCAACCTTCCATCCCTCTCCATCACAGCAACATACTCCACAGCTTGGGCATTCGACCTTCCTCCAAACCTCTTCACTGCACCTAGCACGGCTTGACGAATCGCAGTAGGCATTTTGTTCAAAGAACTATCACCGGAACTTAGGATTCATCACGCGCCACACATAGTCTAGACCCCTGAGGTGATAAGGATGCCTCATTGCTGCCCCAACATTGACCAAACATCATGTGCGTCCTTCTGCATCAGATCTCGCACATACATCCGTTTGACCCCTTCTGGTCCGTCACGAGAACACGCAACGTGGTAGCTGAGTTTTTGCTTTCCCGCATAAGATTCCCATTCCGAGTGATAGTGATGATCCTTGCGTGCAGAACGGCAACCAAAGTATAAGGTAGTATCTGGGGTCATCAAAGATCAGCTAACGTACAAGGACAGCCATATATACTGTTGTATCCCCCATGTGTACGTTGATCGATGACAGCACGCATAGGTGCAATGCCTATTCCTGGACCAACGTACATGGCTGGCGCGTTTGGATCCGTAGGAAGGGAAATGAAGCCCTTTTTGAGACCGATGCGAAGGGTATCTCCTGGAGAAGATGTGAGTGCATGTGTAGGGACTGCGCTAGAACGCTATGCGGACCTGGTTTAAGACCTGATAAATAACTATTACAGACGCCTTTTCGAGGGATTTTAACATTGTACGATAGCGTACTATAGCAACACATAGGTGAATTTCGCGGGAATGGAACTGCCGGTACTGACCCAAGATGCCGACTCAAATCATGAAGTCACCTTCCCAATATGAATGAAAACTTGTCCGGGCGTTACATGACCTCGGATAAACTCACCTTTAAGGCTGGTGATGAAATCACTGTTATCCATGAAGTACTGGATGACTGGTGGCTCGGCATTCTATTAGATGGACGGAAGGGACTGTTCCCCACTACGTATACAGAGATCATTTCACAATTGTTATCACCTTATCAAGGTTCAGTGCAGTCATCTGACGACGACCTGCATCATGCTGCCGCAAGCGAGGACGAGGATGACGATATCGGGAACCTTCTCAGAAGTCGTGCCATGTACACAAATCATCCATGATATCTGCAAGGTTTGGATATGGCTTCGATGCAGAGAGTATTGCCAGTGCCGTACCTGAAGATGAGGAAGAGTCGAGGTTATTGTTGTTGTCGAAGAAGCTTTCTATAAGCCGTGCGGCGCATCTCCACAACTATCAACGTTAGGCTAATGTAGTTAAAATACCAATACGTCGATGTTTTGCAATTCTTCAAATTCATCTCTCTACCGCAATTCGTTGTAAGCAGAGGGAACCATGGACAAGTTGCTACTCACTTTCAGCAGCAGAATTCTACTTTCGTCCATCAAAGTATCCTCCGCATCAAACAACTCCTCACTAACAATCTCGCGATACGGCAGTGCAGACCCTAGCGGTTCCTTGAATGGGCGAGAGATTATGCTGGTCAGCTCGCTTTGTACAAGTACACCACGCCGGCGCCAGTCTGATGTATCTTGTGCGTGATAATTCCGAGCGATGTGTGGGTTGAAATCTCTGATGCATATCCGTCGGGGCTCGCGTGACAAATCAGAAGGGCTGTCGTTGATGGACTGTACAACGCGGAAACCATAGAGTGAAGACTGCCAGTCCTCCTTCTTTTGAACCCGGAACCAAGTCGTATGCTGCGGTCCCCACATCGACCAAGGCAGCTTGGGTCCATCTAAGGTTGGTTGGCCGTAAGTCCTGGCAAATAAGCTTTCGAGTTCCAGAATGGCACTACGGAGAGTAAAGAAGTTATAGAGGTGCGAGTCGTTTGCATTCCTTTCCCCAGCGATGGAGACATGGATGGCTATGAGTTGATCGTTCGTATTCGGGTGAAATGAGCATGACGGTTGATAGGACTTTCGAGAATACGGAAACATGGAGCCAGGCGCTGTATTTTCGTCCGTGAATGTTTCTGTGTATGAAAAGTGATCCATGAGAGAAGGCAAGGAGAATTTCGCGGTGCATTGAGGGGGCTTTGACTTGTCGGTTATAGAATATATTTCCATGGTTCCGCGGGAGTCAAGGACGAGGAACTTGTCCTCCGCAATGAAGGAGCAGTCGTTGATACCGTTGTTGAAAAAAAGAATGAACTGTGGTATCAGTCAATATCTAGCACCGTTAACTTGCGACAGTGACCTACCTGGTAACCCTTCTTGGATTTCCAGTCCCACATTTGCATATAGTTCATGCCATCGTATATTACAACATTCCAAATTAACATACTGATGTAGTTCCCGATGATGTGGACGTCCACGTGACCAGCAGAATAGACTATTTCGCGGTCAATGATATCCTTATCGAATCCCTTCAGGATCGGTTGCGCTGCATCGGGGTGAGCGTCGTTCGTTGTCAGCGACCTCAGATGGATATCGTATACATGACTCCCACTTCCAGCGCAGTTTAGTCTAAAAACCGACTGAGTAAAGAATGTAAACACTCACACGTCCGAGTCTGGTGGAAATGCCACTACAACCAGTAGATCTTGTGCAGCACAGAAGGTGAAGTCCACCGAGGTCGTGGGGTCAACAGGGTGACTCCAGCAATGTAAATCATTTGAATCAGACGCGGACGGCAGACGCGCAAACTGAATGCATTCCTCCCCAGCTGATGCGTATATACCACCCCCAAACTCATATATAGGTCCTAACATCATTGGGGGAAGCGTACACTTCCGCTTGTATTCGAAGCGTTGCCACGCAGCGTCATGTTGTCTGAGTCGTTTGCGACGTGTAGCTGGCGGCACCTCCTGTTCGGAGGTTCCCACTGGAACCATTTGGAAGTAACAGAGGTCAATGATATATTGCAACATCTCCGAATTATCGACCAGTGCTTTCAGCGCTTTGCACGTCTATGGGCAATGAGCATCATGATGGCCCTGAGATGAATCCTGTGTTCGCTTACCTTTCGCATCCGTACTAGGTCGCACGCGTCAAGCAGTACCAGTATAAGGCTCAAAAGCTCTGGGGGGAGCTGTACCAGTGTTATGGCCCTCATTAGTATGCGGCCCATCGGAAATTCTAGGACGTATTATAGCGAAAGGTCAAGCAATGTGCGTCGGAACCAAGAGGGGACAAGTTACTGCTGCAGTGTGAAAGCTGCAGCAGGTCCAGTATGTGTAGCTAGTAAGCACTTAAATAAAGCACTTTGTGGCAGTCAAGGTGATGGAAAAATAGAAATAGAAGCCCGAAGTTTAAACCGTTTTTCACGCGTACGGTAGTCTACGGTAGTGAATAAGTGCAAAGTTCACACGCATCCGATGATGCTCAAAAGTTCCCATGCACGACCGACGCATTCAAGTCTTCATAAAGCACCGAATATACGACCGCGTGGGGAGCATTCACATTCTTCAAATTTGCGTTTCCACTAGTTTATATGTTACACGGTATAATGTAGTACCTCTATGAGCCGCACGGGAACATCATTGTATCAACCATGATGGAAACAACGCGAAGTAATCCCGCTTTCCCCCGCTTGGAGGATGTTTCGAGTCCAAGCGCGTCGGTCCATTGTACAATGTCAGTGATGCCATATGTGGCAAGAAACCCTGTGAGGTTCAGGTAGGGGTAACGATGGGATGAGTATGGACTGCCACGAGCTAGGAGGAACAGGAAAGTTTGCAGAAGGCGAGTGGGAGGAGGAACGGTTTGTCCCACCAGAAGAGCGAGCATAGCTCCACACATCTCGGCGAGAGACAGGAGGACATGCTACATCTTGATTCTTCGCCACATAAGGCCTCTCCTGGCTCAACTTGAGCCGCTCAAGTCAATCGACTCGAACGGCAACCTATCGTGCAAAGATATCTCGAGTTGTTCCCGGACTCGTTCATTCGTCTGACAGTAGGTATACTTGAATGAGCCAAGGACACGCCAATGTAAAATTACTACCTGCTCAATCTTCATGACAAGAAGGCATGGGTGGATGGCGACCTCGTCCGGTTAATTGCCACTTGGACATACAGTTAAAATTGGTTGTGTGTCTATGGAGTCGCCAGTACTACATAGGTGTCACCTCGATACGACGTCCTCGAGGTGGTTGAAATGCGGAAGGCCATGGGCATCAGCAATAGATCTGAGATCTCGAAGCCGCTCCAAACAGCTCCAAACCTACGAGGTCCAGAGTCCAGAGTCCAGATTCAATGGCTACAACTTGACCCTGCCAGTGGGATCACAGTGCGCCACATTCCAGCCAGGTATCGGCCGTCTGAAATTTTCGACACCACCCAGTGTGAACATGCGGTATCAGAGACTTGCAACTAGTACTGTCGTTGGTCCTCGCAGTGCTATGAACGCAAAAACAAAAACATTATATTAAGTCACGGCGAGGCACCCGTGTGCGTTTTAGAGTTTGTTTGGTCTTGTTTGGCAACGTCTTCGTGCTTAATTGCTGTAGACTAGTGCTGCCGCTCGTCTATCGCAGCCATACGCGAAGATGGGTGATATTTCCAAAAGCACACCAAAGAAGATGTCACGCATCCTGGCTGCGCTGGATTATTCTTCAATGCTTGCTTCTTCTTCAAGTTCTCATACCACTATACAAACATCCCAGACTCTCGGCAAGCGTAAATTGGATACCATTCCTGTGTCGCCAGTGAGGAGAGCACAAACCATCCCGGATGTTGGTTCTATGATTCATGGACCACACTCCCCATTTAACAAGCCTGTATACGCGAGTAAGAGAACTACAGACATCCGTCACTATTCTCTCATGTGTCAACTTTAGCTTCCACCAACATTGCTGGCACTTCATCAGAGATGAAGCAAGGCACGTCATCTGGAGCTGGCGGATCTACAACAAGAACTCAGAATGAGATTCAAAGCAAGCTCATTACATCTGGCTTTTCTTTGAGATACGACAACGAAACTCCTGTTGGTCGGATTGACCAAGGAGGTCCTGACCAAGAACGGAGGTACTTTGTCCGAGTGGAACAGTAGCTGTCACTGACCCACGTACAAGATTGGCAGAATTTGTTTATAACTCTATTGAAAACCTCGGGGACAGGCGGTCCGTTAAGGATGCTATCCAGAACCTCGGTCTTCAGAGGTAAATACTACATGCATGGCAGTCGCCATAGTTGTACTGAGGTCGGATAGCGACAAGGATCTCCTCCCTGGTCTAGAAGTACGACTTTTGCCTCACCAGCTCATTGGCGTCAACTGGTACGAGTGATATGTGATTTCGATATGCGGTGTCTTTTCATGTATTAATTTCGGAGCGCAGGATGGTGGACCAAGAAAAAAGTCCCCTTCACCGGGGTGGTATCTTAGCGTGAGTAATATTTAATTTTCAATTAATGTACCTTAAAGATTGAGTTCACTCAGAGATGAAATGGGTCTCGGTCAGTTATTTCAACTTCGACAAAATGCATTTGTGAAAAGGTACCCTGTCTCAGGCAAGACCGTTCAAATGATTGCCACAATGGCAGTCAATATGCCCAAGGATACTGATGCTGTGAAGACCACCCTCGTTGTTGTTCCCTCTGCCCTTCTTCAACAGGTTCGTCTGTCTTCTTTGATTGATTTGGCCACATTGGCCATGTTGACACCGTTACCAGTGGAAAGAGGAAATTGAGACCAAGTCGAACGACTTGTTTACTGTTCACATACATCACGGTCGGGACAAGCTTTCGACCCTGATGGACGTTAGATCTAAAGATGTACGTCATTCAAATCATTACGCTTCACAAAGTAACCGAGACATCGTTAGATCATCATTACTACATACCAAACCCTGAGCATGGAGCTTGCCATTCCAAAAGACGTTGAAGATGGCGAGGAGCTGGCATACCTTGAGCGACACGGGTAGGTAACGCATCATTTGCAAATGTTGACCCCTTCAACTTTCTTGCAGAGGTGTGCTTGGTCGCATGAGATGGTATCGCGTGATTTTAGACGAGGCCCAGTTCATTCGAAACAGGTAGGTCCAACTTGATCACTCAATCTATTGAGTTCGTTGACACTCCCAACAGAGGAACGCTTGCTAGCCGCAGTGTTACTCTTCTCCGTTCGACTTACAGGTGGATGCTTACAGGCACGCCCGTCACAAATACTCTGTATGCCCAAGTTTCTTCGTGGTATTTATCGATCACCCACCTATTCACA
>JABCPV010000371.1:0-30546 GCA_016584345.1 Suillus ampliporus | reverse complement strand
GTCTTCATCATCAGCGTCGACGCGTGGCACATCCGGTAATGCAGCGTCGACCTCGAACAGTTGGACGTACAACGACCATATCTCCTCCACGTCACCCGCAGCAGCCAGTGAGACTGGCTTCAACTTGTTGCCACGTGCTGCTCCTCGCTTTCCTGTATGAGCAAGTCATGTATGTTAGTGAGGCTGAGTGATAATAACGGCTCCCGCAGGGGACCGGCTTAGTACATACTCGCTGGTGTATTCTCACTCTTTTCGGCCACCTTCTCCTTGGGGAGCTTTCTCGCCTTCGCCACAGCTGTCACGACAACCGTCTTCAGGAATTCTTCTTGCTCAGCCACGCCATCGGGACGTTCTTCTTCCTTCGGGAACCACGCAACGGCATCACGGTATGCTTTCACAGCCTTCGTGGCGTCACGCAACATCTTACCATCCACCTCGGGTGCCTGCTCGAGTGCTATGAGGCATTCCAATCAGCGCAAGGTCAGGGGTCTATGCTAGCGAATTCTGACCTTTGATCTGTGCAGCAGCATCCGCTCTCTTGGGGGCTAACGACTTCTTGGCTCTGTTGTACCGCTTGCGGTGACGCTCCCATGAGTGATGCAAAATTGCAGCGAAAGGGTCTCGAAAATCGGTTCTTGGATTCTGAGCCAGTGCGTTGTCCCCAAAGATCGCCATCATTATGTCCTCCTTCGCACCCTCGCTGTTGTGGATGTTCGGGAATTCTTCCCCCGAGCCCAGACCTGCGTGTATGAGATCTATTGGTGACACATCAACTGCATCCCACGCATCATCGATGCGCCGGGCCATCTTGGCAGATACCTTCTGTTTGGTGAACCAGGTGTTGAGGGCGTCGCGTCCACCTCCATGGCTCGTCATCCTCCTCCCATCCAAGATCTCGTACCGAGCGGTGAGGTTTGGCGCAGCGTCGGCGGCTTTCAGCATGGTGCACAGCGATTCGCGCTGCTTTTCAGTCAAGTGCTCTTGCGGTTCGTCAAACATCTTCCGCGACAGGCCATAGATGTCCTTGAGGATGCCGCTCTCCTCGTCCTCGAAAATCCAAGCCTTGCTGGCCAGAAGACAGCAGATGACTGCGCTCTGCAGCTTCTTGCTCATGACGACTATAAATACACCGCGTTACCACAGGTGAGTCCGTGGTGTGGTCAGCCAGACATTTGGAAGAATGTAACTTACAAAAAGTTTGACACTTTCGTCGGTATCGGTGTGATTGCTGCTTGGTCGTTTTGCTGGCTTGGGGGATGTCAATGGTGTGTGTGCGGGTGTTGCGTTACCGCAGGACAGGTTATATACCTCCGGTCCATCTGAGACTCGATGCGTAGTTTTTGCACTGGCGGAAATTAAAAATCTCGCTACCGATCCAAGGTTTTGCCTAGCGAGTCAGGTGGCTTATGCACTTGTACCAACTTGGCCTGACCGTTAATGGAGTTGCCTCATGTACCGACGGTGCCTTTGAGTTGTGTTGCTCGGCAGCACATGCGGGTCCACAAATGACTGAATGGGGATGGAGGAAGAGATCCATGCCCTGCACGACGAAAACTGCTCCCCGGATCTAACTTGATAAGGTCATTACAGCGACGAGCCCCAATTAATCAGCCGCATTAGCCATATCATCCAGATCAAGCAAACACCATGGATGGGATCGGGCGCTGTGCACAAAATGGTGGACAAATTTACATATATTGTGGCCTGGACCATCTTGTAGGTTTAATGAAGTTGACCACAGTACATGTATCGTAGCCGGGAATGTGTAGGTGTGATCCATTCTTGAGTTGATCACCGTCATCAGACACACGTGCTGGGCATATTCATGTCTGAGGCTGCGGTCCCCATGGGGAGCCGCCGCCCAGCGGCAGCCATAACAGTACTGGGCATATTCATGTCTGAGGCTGCGGTCCCCATGGGAGCCGCCACCATTAGCAGTGAATGGAGCGTGGGATGCAGCTCCAGTGGACCTAGATGTTTGCCCTGTAGGCACCGATGCTGTGCTGGATGATAGTCATGTCCTACATGTTGAGGAGACATAGTCCTGCGCTGAAGCCAACCGACCACATACCTTCTGCTGTTCTGTTGAAAGACATCCCAGTCGTCCAGAGAGAGACGTCAGATGTGTCTAGACGCCCACAACTTCTGTGATAGTACAGGTGGATCGCTAACCACATTGAGACAATTGCCGGATGATTGTCAAGTCCCACATGGTGAGGATCGCAATTGAGCGCTGAAGCCAACCAACGACATACCTTCTGCTGGTTCGTTGAGGGACGTCCCACTTGTCCAGAGTGTGATATCAGGTGTGCCCTGATGTTCAGAGCTGCTATTAGAGTACAGATGGATGGCTGAGGACATCAAAACAATGATGAACATGGCAGCATTGAAATATTGAAGTGCGAGAATGACACACGTCCAAGACAAACATGCACAAATATAGGATGTATTTACCGTCCTTTTGACAACGTCAGGAAGCCCGTGTCAATTGTCTCGTATTGTAAAGACAACTATTGTGACGTTCTCGAGTTTATTGTCACTTGCGCTCGGAAATCAGTGGATTCCAGCTGCGTACCCCGGTCTGGGTCCAAAACACATGATGCGAACATTATTACTATATGGTGCACAATATAATTTATCTATAATGGAGGGTATGAGTCATGCGTGTTGCTGTGAGAAGTCCCGATGAGCACAGGCTTGCAAGGCGTAAGTAAGATTCGCACTACATACATGCCATCAGCGTATCATAGTGAGTAAGGGATATAGGTGCTCACCAGGCGTGCAGTGAGCTGCGAAGCCACAGGCAGAAGCTCGTTTTGGAAGCGGTCGACCATAGCTTTCATGCTGTGATTGAGGACGTCGAGGTCCGTCTCATCGGAGAGCTTGAGAAGATTTGCAAACAACCACCATCGAAATCAATGAGTGCGTCAGTGGGTTTGGATATGAGACACAACTTGCACGACCTTGCCGACTTGCAGAGAGACAGCATCCCTGACTATAAAATCAAAGTTAGTGTTGGACGTAGCATAAGATGAGCAATGATTGTCGACGGACCAGAGTCGTGGACGACAACCAGCTCGGTGATAGCCAGTGCAGCTTGCACGCGTAGAAATGCCCACCTCTTCACTAGCCCATGTGATACCAGCCTTAGTCACTACACCTAGCACCTCACATGCCTGAATCGCATTCTTCAGAATAAAGTGTAGCATGGCTGGGATCTCCTGGGACACAGGTTGTTAAAATGTTCTGTCAGCAAAAGCTAACAACAGAGAGACTGGTGTCACTCACATCAAACGGTCCGCCGTCGTCGTTTCCGTCAGCGTGCACGGAAGCGACCTTCAGCATGAGAGAAGGAACAAAGTGAAACATACCAGGAAGGCACAGAAAGGCCATCGGCACGCGAACCTTCATCAACTCATGTCGAGAAGGAACGAAAAAGGTCAGAAAAATCTGTGCATAAACTGACATTCACAGTAATTGCAGTAATGAAGGACGGTTTGATGGAGAAGTGCAGGAATATCACCCTCAAGTCCTTTGTTGACGTGTTGTTTGTGAGATCACGTGACCATGCGTTCAAACACGGTTAGAGATTTCTGGGCAAACCGACGGACACATGCATGGTCTATGATACGGACACTGGGCAGTGATGCAAACACCAGTTTCTAGCAAAGTTCGGTGATAATTGGCCATTTTATGACTTTATCGCCTGTTGTCTTTGCAATCATGTCCAGTACACCAAGAAGCGGCATCCAAATATGGACGACTTGGACTGGCACCACGATCCAAATGTCAACTACTCCCCACCTGGACCTGGACCTGAACCATCCGACGATCAGGATCATCAGGACGACCGGCATCGAAAACTCGTTGGGATTCGACAAGCCGGACGAAAATCGGGCAGCACCGACAGGGCTTGGACGTCGTGGAACCTACGACCAGGTGAGTTACTAATGTCGCTGCAAAGTTACTCACCTCTTCACCGGCTAGTCTCGTGTGGTCGTATGATCGGTATGCAGCGTGCTGCGAAGCGGTCATATTGATCCAGCACATCCGCTGCCAGTCTCGTGTGGTCGTACGATTGGTACGCAGCACAGTACGATCCAGCATCCGCCCTTCGACCCGACGACCCGAAGCAGACTCACCTACCAGCAAATTCTTAATCGGCTGACTTCACGTCGCATGGAAAATGCAGCACAAGATGCAGCTAACCCGCGCACATTTTTTGGAGGGAATCTCGACCACCCGCACACAAATGGTGCCTTTCAATACCTCAAATGCGGTCAAACTCACATCCTCAGCAAGGATGATGCCATTGCGAAGAGATGGAGGGAGCTGCTCGACAATGACCCAGCTATTGCATCAGGTTTCGCGCAGGTGTGATCTGTTATTCCAATTGACATTCGCCAGTGGTTTATTTCTTGTCTCGTAATCTATCTCACAAAGTAATGTGTTTGTTCTCGTCCTCGACACCCTATCTATACAATCTCATCACTCATCTACTACTACTACCATACCATCCAGCAGTTCCAGCGCGTTTGTGGCCCTACGAGCATGCTTATATTGCACACTACCCTACTTACACAAGCTACATACATTTTACCTTACTTGTCCGTCAAATTCAACCTTCTTTGATGCCCTTGATCTCGTTCGTTTGGATGATCGGGAAGCCTTCTTGAAGTAGTCCTTGACCGTCGTGCTCTTGAAGCAGCCCTTGACCGTCGAGTATAAGTGCAGGAGCAGGAATCGAGACAGATCGCGTAGCTCGATACGAGTGAATGAGTGTGAACGCGAGTTACTGCGTAATGTGAGTCTTTATCAGTAGAGCCTCGAGAGGAATACATGACGAGCGGCAGATTCACTCACCGCGTCATCCTTCTGTCATCATCTCTCGTGGATGCCCTCCTTGTCCTGAATCGTCGCCTTGACATTGTCGATGGTGTCGGAAGACTCTCCTTCCAATGTGATGGTCTTACCCGCGAGGGTCTTGACCAAGGTCTGCATACCGCCACGAAGACGGATGACGAGATGGAGGATGGACTCTTTCTGAATGTTGTAGTTGGAGAGAGTGCAACCGTCTGCGAGCTGCCTGCTGTAGTCGGAAAGAGTACGACCGTCTTCGAGCTGCTTGCCAGTAAAGATCAAGCGCTGTTGGTCAGGGGAGACCCGGATGCCCTCCTCGTCCTGAATCTTCGACTTGACGTTGTCGATGATGTCGGAAGACTCCACTCGAACGTGCTCGTCTTGCCCGTGAGGGTCTTGACGAAGATCTGCATGCCTCCACGGGGACGCAAGACCAAGTAAAGGGTATCGGATGGGGGTCCTTCTGGATGTTGTAATCAGAGAGCGTCCGACCATCCACAAGCCGCTTGCCAGCGAAGATGAGACCCTGCTCCTCCTGTCGTCCGTGTTCGAGATAGACCGGAAGTACTTACTGATCGCGCGTATAGATCGATCATGACCTATGGTGTTGGAGGTCTCTCCGTTCGAACCAGCGGCAAGTCTGAACAAGGAACACGTTCGGTGCTGGCGTCGACCGTGCGGAATTTACAGACTGGTCGTGGACCGTAAACGTCCCGCCAGCGGACAGTCAATCCTTGGTATGAAGAAAGGAGGCTCTGAAGAAGGGTGTGTGAGCAGTCACCCAAACTGTAAAGCCGGCGGCATCGAGACTGTACATTTTTGAGTGCTCGCAGAGCTGCACTCCCTTTGGTATTGTGTTGTTTGCGTCGCGTTACTGTGAACCACGGCTGCAATGGATATATCAGGGAGTCACGTGAGGCATTAATTCGCAAATCAATTTCTGACTCTCCATCAATCTTCGTCAAGAATTGAAGAACTAGCGCCACCCAGCTATCAACATGAGGCGCCCGTCAACGCGTCAACCCTGAGGCCTGAACCTTAAATGTTCCGCGACCGCAACCTCCATCATGTTTCCCGTTGGCAGATAAGGAGTTGTGAGTGCCCTGTTACTGTTCCGAAATCGTTCGGCTCCCGAATTGTCAAAAGAACAAGGTACGTGCAAGATGACGTTAGTTACTCACTCCTGGACCCAGCAACCCCTCGGCCAGTGTTTCTAGCCCGAGTAAGCTTTGGTAAGTCCGCTTATTTTGGGATATATAAGCTGCCACTTACACAACGACTTTCCCCGCTTCCTTTCTCTCCTGTAGCGTATTGTCCGTCCTTGCGCTATCATGATTACTCTCAATTCTTTGAAAATTTGACCTTGGGCAGCGAGAGACTTGCCATTCGCTACTCTCCTCAGTTCTTCGATGAAAATTTGACCATGAGCAGTGAGAAACTTGCTGTTCACTACTCTCGTCTTGGTTCTTGGATAAAAACTTGACCATGAGTGGTGAGGAATGGGACCATTCACTCGTCTTGATTCTTGGATGAAAACTTGACCATGAGTGGCGAGGAATTTGCCATTCACACTACTCATCTTGATTCTTGGACGAAAACTTGACCATGAGTGGCGAGGAATTTGCCATTTGCACTACTTGTCCTGATTCTTGGATGAAAACTTGACCATGAGTGGCGAGGAATTTGCCATTCGCACTATTCGTCTTGATTCTTGGACGAAAACTTGACCATGAGTGGCGAGGAATTTGCCATTCACACGTCTTGATTCTTGGACGAAAACCTGACCATGGATGGCGTCGATGGCAAGTTACCTTGTTTACTAACTTTGTGCAATGGTGTTCACTATCACTAGTTTGAGACGAAATATACATTTATTGTCTATCCTTCCTGCCTACTCGTCAAGTGCTCCTGCCAGGGAACTGTATGTCGACATGCACCATTTTGTGTCACAAATCTGCAATGACGAAGGGCAGTGGAGACTGAACTATTGTTGGTGCGTAGTCTATGATTCGGGCACCTGGCACTAATGCGAATGATAGGGTGTTGAATGTGCTTACTTGTGTCAGCGATGGTATTTTGTGAAGCGAGAATGGTGGTGACTCATCCAAATTGTCAGATATCGCCAACACTGACTCCTGTCCGTGGACAGTAGTGGCCTGTTGTGTGGACATTGTGACCGCGCGTACAGTAGGAGGTTGCGCACTACTATGATGCCCTTTGATATTTTCCGTATCTCACAATCCCTCCAGCGTGCCAGCACGGAGCTCACGATCTTCTCGTGTGAGCTCGGCGAAACCGTCGAAATTTCATTGTGTCACTCTTCTACCATTTTTCCTCTCGTTTACCATGGCTGACTTGTCTTAGCCCTGTCCTCAAGGTCACCGGGGAGCGTATTGTTGCTCACAACCTCCGGGACTGGGTCTGACGCCGTGGGGTTATCTGGGAATGTTTTTGTGCTCTTGTGACGGAGCGACGCACTCCCGTCCGTTTCGGATCTAACCACCGTGGCCATGCAGTGGCATCCTGCCACTGTTATCCTAGCGAGTGCGGATTTTCGTGTAAGTAACCTCTTTCTCCAGCATTTAGTATAGTATTCTAACATATTTCTCAGTGAATCTTAGCGAGGCTCGAGAGACGGCTCTTCTCGAGTCCGTGTATACACACACACTCACTCGAGGTTTGTCATTGCATGCACTGACGTCTGCTGCTTGCTCACCTTTATTACTCACATGTAGTGTATCTTCGCCATCCTCAGTTGATGGAGTTGCGTGAATTGGTACTGCGAGTGCATTGCGACCGAGTCGCGGCAATACCCAACGGACATGCTGTGCTTTTCCCTTATTTCGAGGGTT
The DNA here is from genome assembly GCA_016584345.1 of Suillus ampliporus. NCBI lineage: Eukaryota > Fungi > Basidiomycota > Agaricomycetes > Boletales > Suillaceae > Suillus > Suillus ampliporus. Next base: position 22,834 of record JABCPV010000371.1, on the reverse strand, counting down.
ATTGTGGTACTCCCAGCTCAGGGTTGGTGCAGTCCCAGCAAAGTGGTGTCATGCGCAATGCTCCCCCTCACCGTCGATTCTCAGGTAAGCATTTCATTTAAACATTCAAACACTATTAACACAAACACTACTACCATAGCTATGCATATACCGATGCGTCAAAAACGTGTCCGCCGCCCATCCGCCAGTTCGCACATTGCTAGCCGTTCACACGTCGATGAGGTAGCAAGTTTGTCGATGACGGAACAGGAGATATTACAGTCTCTAGTAGAGGGCAAAGGAATCACGAAGTATGAGCATATCGGGCTACTGAAAGTCTGTGGAAGTTGTCAGCAAACGTTTGCAGCAAGCGCGTTGCGGGCACACATCGTAACATGCTCAGAGGGTTGATCTTATATAGTCCTTGGGATAGATTTTCTGCCTTACGTGTTGAAGGCCAGTGACTGGAGTCCAGTGCAATATGTAGTCCATACCATAAATAGCACTGAGTCACCCATGCGTGTTGCATCACAGAGACGGTAGAGAGAAATGAGTGAAGATTATCGCATGCCAGCTACACCTTATTCAGTACGTTCAGAGTCAGAGCACCACAACATATACAACTGCAGTGGTATAAAGTCCTCCGGAGCTTCTACATCACGTTGTGCAAAGAGCAGCCCTCTTTCTTGCACGGTGAATGGGTTCAGGGCTACGGACAGGACCTGATGGTGACGTTGACATGACAGTTGAGGTGGTGTCACGACGGCGTTTGGAAGCAGTGGAATCACCGAGTGCCTGGGTAGGCTGCGACTTCTGAACGATGTCGGATTCTTCGTCACGTGTCACGAGAGATAGTTGAGAGATGGGCAGTGACCGATGGCCCAGCATGTTATCAACAGCGTCTCGGTCCTAGAGTGTGTGTTAGGAATCTGTGCGTGTGAAGCATACTGGACTTACAGGGGTGGAGCTCCGTGTGGTGCGTTGTCCAGGTGACATGTCCTGGTCGAACGTTGTTGGACTATCCACGTCCATCGCGGTTCTCCGAGGCGACCCCTCCTGCTGGTCGCCGTCAGAGTCCGGGACGAGGATTCGCCCGCTAGCTACACCTGTTGCCTGCGAAGCAGACGGCCCCCCTTGGATGTCGAGTCGCATGGATGATTGTGCTGTGGACTTAGCGTTGGCCTCCTTGGCCTTCTTGGCCTTCTTGGCCTCCTTGGCCTTGCTCTTCGGCATGGGCTTCATCCTTGGCTTGGACTTGGTGTTGACCTTGCCCGGTTCCTTCACTGTCGCTGATGCCTTCGCCTTCCCCTTTCTAACAGGGACCACGTCGTCGTCAGACTCGTCACCTTGTTGTTCCTCGAGCATCTCCTTATCGTTGTCGTCACAGTCAACCGTTTTGGCATCGAAGACCTCGCCGTCGTCATCTCCGGTCTGGGCAATGTTACGAGCCTTCCCTTTACCACCATAACCCTTCGCGGGCTTCTTCTGTAAGGCCTTGTTGGGAGCCTTGTTGGTGGCCGTCTTGTCGGATGTCGATAATCCAGCAGGTCGGGACGGACCAGCACCACCAGATGAACGACCAGACGAAAGGGAAGTACCACTTGCAGCAGACGGACGTGATATACCACTAGATGGAAGAGAGGTTCCGCCAGACGGTCCTGCTGTGGGTGGTGGCGGCACCGGTGGAGTGACTTCTTCGATCTCATCCGAATCACCATCCGAATCCTGAACCTGCTGACCTCTCGTCGCTCGCTTGATAGTTCTGGCAACAGCTAGAGTAGAGTGGGAGATTGTTGTAACAGTCTGTTGCATTGCAGTAAGGTGTGCCGCGTACCTTGGTTGGTGGTCAAGAATTCCCCGAGCATTTTGCCCTTGCCCTCACCGTGGTCGAGCATCAGCACGTCGACCGTGCCAAGAGCTATCATGTTGTATACGAGCACGGTGTCCTCTTGCCCCAGGCGCCACGCTCGTCCAATGATTTGGTTGACGAGCATCCGCGACCAGCATTGGTCCTGGGTGGGTGTCAGCCACCACAAGTCGAGTGAAATGAGTGAATGACTTACAAACAGAATCACGATATTCGCCACGGTGAGATTGAGACCGACGGCTCCCACGTTGGAGAAAAGCAATACCCGCGCCGCGGGATCTGTGTTGAATTTGCGCACGATCTCATTGCGCTCGTCTACGGTATGTCCGCCGTTCAGCGTCATGGCATGGATGTTATACAACTTAAGGACCTAAACGTGGGGTGGTCGATGGTGACCGTGCATGAGACTCGGTAGATCTGTGCTACAAGTGACAACACTCACAGATACGATGAGCGGGGCCATCATGGGGAATTCCATGTAGATCAACACCTTGCGCGTCCCCATGGTCATGAGGTTGGGGTGGTCCGCGTTGATCTCATTCAGTAATTCTTTCGGATCTTGGTCCGTCTGGTCCCTGTCGTCCTTGTCGAGGTCCTTGTAAACTTGGTGGTCGTCGGATATGAGATGCCAGGTGGTCAGCGTGATGAGCTGGTCGACCTTCGTAGATCGGCACTGGCCCCACTGGTCCAAAGATTCGACGGGCTCGTACAACGGTGACTCGTGCCATGGGAACGCGACTTTGGTGCGTCCTTCCAGATAGAATTTCTGGTGGCCGCATGTTAGCTGCGGCGCCCTCAGGGAACCGCATGTGTACTTACTGAATTGAAGCTGGCGCTGTGGTCCAGCACATCGATCCCTTTCCTGTTGAACGTGAGCCACCACAACTGCACTGAGGGAGCCGTCCACTGACCTGCCGGTAAGTTTGTCCATGGCCTTGTCAATGATAGCCTGCTCATCACCGTAGAGGTGGACGGTGATGATTATCATCTTGTAGGGCGGCAAGCTATCGTTTATCTTCTTCCCGTCGAATCGCTGGGAGTCCACTGTGCGACGAATCACCCGCATTAGATACCCACGCCGGATGTCCCCAATCCAGACCATCGTGGTCTGCTGCACACGGCTCCTGGACTCGGACACGGGCTCATCGTGATCAGTCTTCCCAGCCGCCAGCAGTTGAATCGTGTGCGCCGCTGCAGATTCCTTCTCCTCCCTGCTGATCCCACGACGTGCTGCAAGCACAGCCTTCCACGCCTCCTTCTCACGTTCGTCTCCCTCCTCTCCAACGAAGTATGGAATGCGGAGCAGACGCCCCAGGTTGCACAAATCCTGGAAGCGTCGGTGGTACATTGCGTGTGCACGTGAGAATAGCATGAGACGTACCTTGGGACTGGTATAGAGGGGCGTGGCTGTGGTCACCATCCTCAGATGCGTGACCCTCTCGATCTCAAGGAGCGAATAGTAGTTGGAGCTGGGGTTTCGGAATTCGTGGCCTTCGTCCACAGTAGTGGTGAGGAACTCTTGCTGGTGCCAGATACACTTCTTCTCCAGCGTACGATTTTTGACGCTGCGCTTCTCGTCCAAAGCCTTTCCACTGTTGTGGCCTTTCTTGCCTTTTCTGATGTCGAACGCCCTGCCCGAAGTAGTCATTACCTATGAGTGTAGGATAATTTAGTACGCAACAACACAAACATCTGCTGAATGTACAATGGCGACTTACTGAGTGAGTGACGAGAATGATGCGGTTGACCTTGGGCATCTTCGACTCAGCCCAAGGTCCAGTCCAGAACGCGGCAAACTCCTTCTCAGCGGTGGGGTACTGATAGATCTCGATCGTCTTGGGAGCGAAGAAGGTCCTGAGCTCAGAGTACCATTGCGCTGCTAACGAATTCGGGACGATGATAACGTGAGGCAGGTCGGGTATCGTTCTCTGACCAGCAAAAAAGGGACGCTCCTCTGAGCAGATAATGTCAGCGTCTCCTAGATAAGATGGCTGGAGCCGTTGCCGATAGAGATCACTTACCAAGAATCGGTGCCTTCCGCACCTTGGATGGGTCAACTGCTACTAGGGGAGCATATGGCTTGCCCTTGCCCAACTCAAATTGTTGGACCCAATACGCGTCGATAGTAAATGCGATGGTGCCCATGATCAACGCAGTTTTCCCTACGCCAACCTCGTCCGCCACCAGGACACCAGGCACACCGGCAGATGTCTCCTCCGACAACCAGAACTTGTCGACGAGAGATGCAATCCCGACACGCTGATGCCAGAGGAGTGACAACGGCTGCATGTCCGGATTCCCTTGCACGAAGTCCTTCGACGCGGGATCATCCCAAGCGCATTTCCCAGTTTGAGAACGGAACTCAGCGAACAGGGCGGGGCGTCCATCGGGAAAGTGCAGGAGGTGGTTGAGGGTCGCATCATCCAGATGACGAAAGGAGTCCACCCCCAAATCATCAGAGGAGTTCCACGCATCGTGTCCGGTCTCATCCCCGAGATCCAAATTGAGACGAAGACCCTCGGCCTCTGTGGGGATGACTTCGAAGAGCTGGACGTACATCGGCCAAATGAGGTCGACATCACCCGCGGCTGCCAGTGACACTTTTACTTTCCGGGCTCGCTGGCGACCTCGTCGTCCTGACGGGTGGAAACATCAGTCTCATGCCCGGCTCCCGGAGGGGACCGTCACTGTACTTACTTGCTGGAGTATCCTCGGTTTCTTGCGCCAACTTCTCCTTCGGAACACGCTTTGCCTTCGCAACAGCATTCACGACAACTTCCTTCAAGAATTCCTCATGTTCTGCCACACCTGCGATCTTCTCCAGTTCGTTGGGAAACCAGCGAATGCCGTCGCGGTAGGCCTTCACTGCCTTGGTCGCATCCCTCAACATCTGTGTGGTCACGATCTCCGCTTCCTCGATCGCTAGTGCACATGACAAAGGTCAGTCCCATCAACCATTATTAAGACGGATCCACTCACCCTGGCAATAACTCGCCGCTGCGATACTGTTCAAGCGCAGGGACTTCTTCGCCCGAGTGTATCGTTTGCGGTGGCGTTCCCATGAATGATGGACGATAGTTCCAAACGTCTCTCGGAATTCGCCTCTGAGCGTCTGCGACAACGCGTTGTCCCCGAAGATGGCTGCAATGATGTCCTCTCTGGCGCCGTCGGCATCTCGGATCTCTGGGAACTGCTCGTCAGGTGCATCTTGAATGAGATGCAGCGGCGAGAGCTCCAATCTCTCCCAAACGTCGTCAATCTTGCCGCTGATGGCAGGCGAAACCTTTTGCTGTTTGAACCACTTGGTGAGAGCAGCTCTACCAGCGTCCAATGGTGCGTCATCTTTTTTCTCCAGGATGTCGTACCGTTGCTTGAGGTTATCAGCAGCAACGACGGCCGCGATCACCTTCTGCAGAGCCTTGCGCTCTTGCTCGGTGAGGTGCGGGTTCTTCACATCGAACATTTCGGGACCGAGACCATAGATTTCGTGCAGGGTCTCGACATCTTCAAAAATGAAACCCTTTGCTACAAGCAACGCACACAACACGCTGCTTTGCAGCTTTCTGCTCATGGTACCTTCAAGTGTCTGCGACCGGACAGCTCGTGTGTTAGCACGCTGGTGAGTCGTTTAGTTGTGAATGTGATTGACTTACGAGTGATATCAGTGGTGGCGTGACTCTTCAGAGAATCGATTGCTGTTGGGTTGCGTCTTTGAACTTCTGCTGTCAAGTCATATATATATATTGATGTGAGTAATCGTATGATGCCAGAACATTCACCTGCTTACGTCGATTGATACGCCCCTCCTCCAGAACCCGGCCACGCTATTGATGGGCGGTCCGAAATCGCGACTCTATAGTGATCGGTGAGCAAGGCGTCCAGTATGCTGAAATGGAATTCTGACTTATTGGGTTGCTTATCTGCCAACAGGAAACATGATGGAGGCTGCGGTCGCGGAACATTTAAGGTTCAGGCCTCAGGGTTGACGCGTTGACGGGCGCCTCATGTTGATAGCTGGGTGGCGCTAGTTCTTCAATTCTTGACGAAGATTGATGGAGAGTCAGAAATTGATCTGCGAATTAATGCCTCACGTGACTCCCTGATATATCCATTGCAGCCGTGGTTCACAGTAATGTGACGCAAACAACACAATACCAAAGGGAGTGCAGCTCTGCGAGCACTCAAAAATGTACAGTCTCAATGCCGCCGGCTTTACAGTCTGGGTGACTGCTCACACACCCTTCCTCAGAGTCTCCTTTCTTCATACCAAGGATTGACAATCCGCTGGCGGGACGTTTACGGTCCACGACCAGTCTGTAAATTTCGCACGGTCGACGCCAGCACCGAACGTGTTCCTTGTTCAGACTTGCCGCTGGTTCGAACGGAGAGACCTCCAACACCATAGGTCATGATCGATCCATACGCGCGATCAGTAAGTACTTCCGATCTATCTCTAACACGGACGACAGGAGGAGCAGGGTCTCATCTTCGCTGGCAAGCGGCTTGTGGATGGTCGGACGCTCTCTGATTACAACATCCAGAAGGGCCCCTACCCTTCACTTGGTCTTGCGTCCCCGTGGAGGCATGCAGATCTTCGTCAAGACCCTCACGGGCAAGACGAGCACGTTCGAGTGGAGTCTTGCGACATCATCGACAACGTCAAGTCGAAGATTCAGGACGAGGAGGGCATCCGGGTCTCCCCTGACCAACAGCGCTTGATCTTTGCTGGCAAGCAGCTTGAAGACGGTCGTACTCTTTCTGACTACAGCAGGCAGCTCGCAGACGGTTGCACTCTCTCCAACTACAACATTCAGAAAGAGTCCATCCTCCATCTCGTCATCCGTCTTCGTGGCGGTATGCAGACCTTGGTCAAGACCCTCGCGGGTAAGACCATCACATTGGAAGGAGAGTCTTCCGACACCATCGACAATGTCAAGGCGACGATTCAGGACAAGGAGGGCATCCACGAGAGATGATGACAGAAGGATGACGCGGTGAGTGAATCTGCCGCTCGTCATGTATTCCTCTCGAGGCTCTACTGATAAAGACTCACACATTACGCAGTAACTCGCGTTCACACTCGTTCACTCGTATCGAGCTACGCGATCTGTCTCGATTCCTGCTCCTGCACTTATACTCGACGGTCAAGGGCTACTTCAAGAAGCCACAAGAGCACAACAGTCAAGGACTACTTCAAGAGCAAGACGGTCAAGGACTACTTCAAGAAGGCTTCCCGATCATCCAAACGAACGAGATCAAGGGCATCAAAGAAGGTTGAATTTGACGGACAAGTAAGGTAAAATGTATGTAGCTTGTGTAAGTAGGGTAGTGTGCAATATAAACATGCTTGTAGGGCCACAAACGCGCTGGAACTGCTGGATGGTATGGTAGTAGTAGTAGATGAGTGATGAGACTGTATAGATAGGATGTCGAGGACGAGAACACACACATTACTTGTGAGATAGATTATGGTCAAATGAACGGAGAATTCTGGTAGTTCAGGGCTGTATAATGAACGGAGAATTCTGGTAGTTCAGGGCTGTATAATGAACGGAGAATTCTGGTAGTCCAGGGCTGTATAATGAACGGAGAATTCTGGTAGTCCAGGGCTGTATAATGAACGGAGAATTCTGGTAGTCCAGGGCTGTATAATGAACGGAGAATTCTGGTAGTTCAGGGCTGTATAATGAACGGAGAATTCTGGTAGTTCAGGGCTGTATAATGAACGGAGAATTCTGGTAGTCCAGCGTTATATGAACGGAGAATTCTGGTAGTCCAGCGTTATATAATGAACGGAGAATTCTGGTAGTCCAGCGTTATATAATGAACGGAGAATTCTGGTAGTCCAGCGTTATATAATGAACGGAGAATTCTGGTAGTCCAGCGTTATATAATGAACGGAGAATTCTGGTAGTCCAGCGCTCTATAATGAACGGAGAATTCTGGTAATCCAGCGTTCTATAATGAACGAAGAATTCTGATATCCCTATGAGGACCGCGTGTGTTGGTACCATTGGAAGAAGGTCTGCCCACCCCAGTCCGTGCATGTCATGCATTAGACTACTAAGTAATGTACTACCACCGGCACTTTCAGCTGTCAATATAGATCGGAAACGGTTCACGACCCGCTGTATCTACGGCAGGCGATTCGCGAATCTCTTCCTCAGCCTTCCATTAGCTGGCAGGGATTCTCAGGTTCATTGAGAAGGGCCCATCTGTCAATAGATCGGTCGCCGCATCCCCACCTGCCGTGTTGGAATAAACGGCTCCCTGTCACTCACCCGATTGAGTGCTGATGAGTCAAGAATCAAGATCGCTGGCTTCCTATCACGATCCTCCACCCACCTCACCGCCATTATGAAATCTTACAAGAACCTAAGGGGCTCGGATCCCCATTTATCGTGATGGAATGAGCCGCACCCAGGCTGTGGGAGCCACGTTTGTGGTGGCTGGTATTGATAAGTCACAAGAAAGCGGACAGCAGTCCCCCGTACTCCCGGATCTTTGAGATATCAGGATGATTATTCCAGACTCGAATAAGATGTTATTGGATGGCGTGTAGAGAGCTGAGGGGACGTCTGCCGGATAGAGGGAAGCCGAAATTAGGCGAGCCGTGGGAACACTGGGCGTGGAAGGAGGGAAGAGATGGCCACGGCTCCCTGAGGGGACCGCTGCCGTACAGAGGGAAGCCGAGCTGTGGCAACCCTAGCGTGAAAGAAGGGCAGAGATGGCAGCGGCTCCCTGAGGGGACCGCTGCCGTACAGAGAGAACCGAGCTGTGGCAACCCTAGCGTGGAAGAAGGGCAGAGATGGCTGCGGCTCCCTGAGGGGACCGCTGCCGTACAGAGGGAAACGAGCCGTGTCCACGGTAAGATTGGCAGCGGCTCCCTGAGGGGACCGCTGCCGTCCAGAGGGAGCACCACCCGCCAACGCTAAATTATCACGCGGTCCCCATTGGGAGCCGCAGGTGCTCCACGTGGGAGCTGTCGTGTGCCTGATGTGAGATAACCCCATCTGGTGACGGCCATCATACTCTCGACGCCACTGCACGACACGCCAAGGAAATACATTCAGCTGAGTGAGTCACCAGATACCGTGTTGGAGGGCCATGAGATCTGCGATAAGGGCTAATCGCGATCATTATTGACGATTGATCTATGGGTCCTTGGCCACATGCACGCGGCGCCCACAGGGAGTCGTGCGTCCCCTCAATGCACATGGAGGTGCTGCACTTGATGGACGGCGAGCAGAACTCTGCCGCCATGAAATTATCAAGTTAGTTCGATCACACGGCGAGACATCACGCGTGAAACCTACCGTTAGCAATTCCACCAACACTCAACAGTCAGTTAGACATCCACCTCGGCGTTCAAACCAACCATCTCACCAACACCACATAGTAAGTCTCATCGTTGTCACAACACCCTAGCATTACTCACCAGAACGCTGTCCGGATGCAGTAATGAGCAAGAAACTGCAGACTGCGGTGCTGTACGCCATCATCGCTGGCAAAGACTGGATTTTTGACGATGTGGAAACGATGAAAGAGATCTATGGTCTCGATCAGCACATGTTCGCCGTCCCCAACACCCACCTGACCGACGAAGAACGAAACGCACTGCAAGGGCTCATCGAGGGTGTCAAGAAGGCCGATGGGATCAAGCTCAAGTACCAGGTCCTGGAGGGGCAGAAGGGCAGTGAGTGGGACGAGGGTAGAGACGCGCTCACCAAGTGGTTCCAGAAGCAAAGGGTCTCGCCCGTACTTAGTGAGCGGATCGACGCTGTGTGGGACGAGCTAGAGATGTCCCCGATGCACCTCATCCAAGATCCTCCGATTGCGACGTTCCCAGAGATCCAAGATGCTGACGGTGCGAAGGAAGACATCGTTCTTGCGATCTTTGGTCAAAACGCGTTGGCCAGAGGCCTGCGAGGCGACTTTCGAGAGGCTTGCGGGACCGTCGTTCATCATTCCTGGGAGCGCCATCGCAAACGCTACATTCGGGCGAAGAAATCCATCAGCTACAAAAGCATCGCCGCACAGAGTTTTTGTCAAAGTGAGTCGCTAAATTAAACATCGTGATCCCATAGAACTTATCGTACGTACCGTGGCGACAGTCATCGAGGAAGCAGACATAATTACCCCACGGATGGTGCTGAATGCAAGCAGTGCCGTAAAAGCGTACCGGGACGCCATTAGCTGGTTTCCGTTGGAGAAGGAGATGGTCGGTGGCGTGGCCGAGTACGAGGAATTCTTGAAGGATGTTGTCGTCACCGCTGTGGCAAAGGCAAAACGCGTGCCAAGGGAGAAGTTGGTCGAAGAGAGTCCAGATTGCCCAGCGAGTACGTAGTGCAACGGTCCCATATGGGAGCCATATAAGGGGCTGCTGAACTGTCTGCCACACCAGAAACCCGAGCTCGCAAACGCTCTGTGAAAGTCAACAACAAATTCTCGCTGGCAGCAGCGGGGTCCGTCGAACAGATATGGGCCGTGTACGTCCAGCTATTTCAAGTCGTTCCCCCCCAGCCTGAGGCCCTTCGTGTCACCATTGGCGAGGAGAGCGGGCAGGATGCATGGGTGGCGTCTGAGGACTTGGGGGTGGACTTCTTTCGGAACCTCGACGATGCTACTCTCAATCACCTTTTGAACTTTCCTGGAGGACGGCCCGCTCTTTTTGCAGCGTTTCGTTCCCAAAGTGGGAAATCTTCATGGGACAAGGACGCGGAGAAGGACTTTACCCAGGAGAACCCAGATATGCAGGCGTTGTCCCTCTTATGGCATCAGCGTGTCGCTGTCGCAGCTCTGGTCGACAAAATCTGGCTGTGCCACGAAACGTCCGAACGTTTGCCAGGAGTGCTGATCGCCGATGAGGTCGGTGTCGGTAAGACCGCCGTAACTATGGGCTTCATCGCGTTCACCATCGACGCCTTTTGGGCCCAAGAATTTGTGGCTGGCAAGGCGATCCCTCCAAACCTGGACTCCGCAAAGGTCCACCCAGCGCCTCTCCTGGGTGAGTCTTCATCTCGTCTCCTCATAACAGCTTCGATGGGGAGCCGCAGGCTGCACGGTCCCCTGAGGGAGCCGTTTCCTTGGATGGACGGCAGCCATGTGTGACATGGCGAGCGGTCCCCAGAGGGAGCCGTCATGCGAGTCGGTGGTGTTGTATGCACGCTGACACGGTCCCCTGAGGGAGCCGTGTCCTTGGATGGACGGCAGCCATGTGTGACATGGCGAGCGGTCCCCAGAGGGAGCCGTCATGCAAGTCGGTGGTGTTGTATGCACGCTGACACCATACCCTGGCAGACGATCGCCCATTCTTTGTGGGCCGAAAAACAATTCCTGACTTGCCTCATGTGATCATCGTGCCCAACTCGTTGATAGCGCAATGGCACTCTGAGCTCCGGACGTTCTTTGCCTCCAAGACGATCGACATCTACCACTATCCCACGGCCGAGAAAGAGTTCGCTGGCTTCTGGACTGGAGGGTGGGCTGAATCTGACACCCCGATGGTCAATCGCATCATTCTCGTAACGCACTCGGTAAGTCACTGTAAGCGACAGCAGGAGGTCATATTGTCGTGTCTAACTACCCGCGTCAGGTCATGACCACGTCCGGCAAGGCCTTTGATGTGAGAAAAACGAAGAAGTCAAAGAACCACGGCAAGGCGACGGACGAGAAGCGTACCGTTAAGAATCGTCCCCTCGAGTCCAGTTGTCTCTGGTTCGGCCATGAATTCCTCACGGTCGCTGTCGATGAAGCCCATGAATTCCGCAACTTCACTGCCAACACGTATGCCGTGCTGGAGGTGTTGAACGTCGCGTCGGTCGTCCTGCTCTTGACGGCGACTCCGCTCTATACGAGCCCTAAGGTGCGTGTCTTTCCCTTTCTCTTGTTGACCGCATGCAACATTGCAAGCTGACACGCCCTCAGGACTTGTGCAACCTTGGTCGTCTGGCCCGCATCCCATACTTCGTCGGCAAGGAGGGAGACGACCATGAGAAGCACTGGTCTAAGGAGTTACGTGCGGCTCATCGAGGCATCACCAAGGAGGACAAGGCACTAGCCGCAACGCAAACCATCCACTTACTGGCCGGGGCAAAGACTGACTACGAGGAGTCTGCCGCCAGGACTCGTGTCCGCGAGATCCTCATGGACTGTATTTCCAAGATCCGACGTGCGTACAACGGGCGAGTCATCCGTCGCACCGTAGACTCGCTCAGATATGATGGGACCAAAATCAACGACACCCTACCACCGTACAACATGGTCTTCGTCCCAGTGCACATCGCCAGCGTGGAGAAGGCGATCATCGACAAGATCAATGACGATATCGCCGGCGGGTGAGCACACGGCTCCCTCAGGGGACCGCAGTATCACTCACCACGTCACTCATATTTATATTCTACAGGTCGATGCCCAACGCGCTTGACGGCAGTGCTGCGTTCAACAACGTACGTGCACACACGGTCCCCTCGAGTCAGCGAGCCGCAACTGACACGCACTCCACAGAGATTCTACCTCGAAGGTCGCACCAAGCTTGCATTTCCATTTCATGACTTGCCTGACTACCCCCCCTGTCAACACGATTGAGGAATGGGACGGCGTGAGGTCGACGAAGACCGATTGCCTCATCACGTTGACGACATGGCATCTCGAGTCCGATCATCATGGAGTGTTCAAGAATCTTGACCGACAGCTGCATGTGGAGCAAGTCGATGTGCCACCCGTCGACGAGGTCAGAAACGCCCGCAATAGAGATTTGCCCCACCTCATGACCATGGGGAGACGCAAGATCCTTGTGTATATGGAGTTCCCCATGATGGCCCCCCTCCTGGTGTCGGTGAGTGATGTCCTTGGCATCGACCGAGTCACTCAGTTTAACGATACGCCTCGCTGTAGGTCTTCAAATTGCACAACATTGAGCCGCTGACGCTCCACGGCGGACATACCGTGGACGAGCGGAACTCGATCATCAACCAGTTCAACACCGACCCATCAGCCCGGGTCCTTCTATTCTCGAGTGTTGGCACCGTCGGTCTCAATCTCACGGTCGCGAGCATCGTCATTCTCTTTGTATGTTTCGTCACTCGGGGGACTTGTCTAACAATTGACGCATACTTAGGACCAGTGCTGGTCGCGAATGCTAGTCAATCAAATCATTGGACGCGCGTGGCGCCTGGGACAAGAGGAAACCGTGATCGTTTACAACATGGTTGCCCTTGGCACAGTGGATGTGCTCATGGTCGACAACGGCGAGGGCAAGGGTAAGATGCTGGCGGAGTTCTTGGCCACCAACACAGGTAAGAGGACTCACGACACTGGGATTGACGAATCGCATTAACATGACTCCTACTCCTACAAAAAACCAGGTGTCGCTAAGAAAATCCATCAAGCGACGCGAGGTGAGATGGTCGTCGACGACCCCGATGATGATGACGTCGTCGTAGAGGACCAAGGCACTCCACCACTTCCACCACAAGCTGTGCCTGGACCGTCCCGCCCATCTCCTGCGAGGAAGGCTGAGAAGAAGGCACCCAGGACCTACGGTGGCAAAGGGAGAGCCCGTAATATTGCCAATACTGGAGACGACGATGGCGATGTCTTCGACCACACAACGATCGACATTGACGAGGAGGAGCACGGGGTTGCAGCCGCCAAGGGCAAGGCGAAGGATAAGGGCAAGGGTAAGGGCAAGGCAAAGGATACTGGCGGCGACGACGGCGATGTCATCGACCTCCCAACGATCGACATTGAGGAGGAGGAGCAGGAGGCTGCAGCCGCCAAGGGCAAGGCGAAGGCCAACGGTAAGGCGAAGGCCAAGCCTAAGCCTAAGCCCAACCCTAAGCCCAACCCTAAGCCTATGCCTGAGGCAAAGGCAAAGGCAAAGCCCAAACCCCGGGCAAAGGCCAAGTCCTCGGGGATTGTTTGGGACGATACGCGTACGCACAACAAGGATGGGGACCCGATCGTTCACCTTGTTATACACGAGGACGGTGAGCCACTCGTATCCACGAGCATGAAGAAGGCTAAAGAGAGGGCAGCTGCTGTGGCGTCAGGCAGCACGGGTCAGCAGGATGGACGGTCCCCACAGGGAGCCGCGATGCAGGTAGATGGACGGTCCCCACAGGGAGCCGCGATGCAGGTAGATGGACGGTCCCCACAGGGAGCCGCGATGCAGGCACATGGACGGTCCCCACAGGGAGCCGCGATGCAGGCTGATGGACGGTCCCCACAGGGAGCCGCGATGCAGGCACACGGACGGTCCCCACTGGGAGCCGCGATGCAGGCAGCCATGCCGACCCCAGCTCTACCTCGTAAGCCTACCTAATGACACTCCACCCCCGTTGTTCACATGTATTTCACTTAGCGCATGTGCTGCCAACGCCGTTTGATGAGGACTTGGACGACGAGAATGAAACGAACGGATCCAACAACCAGTTCACGCTCGCGCACGATCACGACGATACAGAGACATCCCAGGTCATTCCACTTTGCATTCTGCATGAGCCATCTCCCGCTAACTGTAGTTTCCCTCCAGGACGAAGACGCTGTTAACAACATGCTGGTGGACAACGATCTGACCATGGCCCGATTGACCCTCAGCACTCCTGACGAGGAATCTGACATTATGCTCGTCGAGACGACCCAGCCTACGCAGGACCTCACATCGCACATCGCACATGGATCGAAACGTCGTCTCAGTGCGATATTCTCATCTCCCCCGTCAGGATCTGGCAGGAGCCCCCCTACCCAACCTCGCCGTCCCAGGAAGAAGGTTTCTGTGCAACCGGACACCTCATCGTCAAGCAGCGAATCGAGCTCTCCATCTGGCTCTCCATCACATAGGACGAGAGGCTGCAACGACATGCGAGCCAAGGCACCCAGTTCGCGGGGTGCCGTTGTGAGCGGTGCTGCAAGGAGCAGAGGCAGAGGACCACGAGGCCGTGGCAGATCGCGTAGGTGATTATTGTTCGTTGCGTCTGTTGTCTATCCCATACCCTTCCTCAAGTTGTAGACGGTGGAGGAGGAGGCGGTCAAGCAGGAGTAATATTAGATGATAACTTGGTGATATGACACTCAGCTTACTGTGTCGTCGATTTGCGGCTCATGTTCTGGCGCCATCCGACTCATCGAAGATGTTAACCTCAATTGATTACATGTACTGCATGACAAGGGCGTTGATAACAATTATTGAGAGTATAGATCATGCACCTCAGGCAGCGCTTTTCGGTGGTATTGAGAATATTAATCCTTGCCTTCATTTCCAGGCCATAGACTATACAAGACTGTCTACCCTCGTCTACCTCCAAGCCTCTACTGTCCTGCAGGCACCAGTCTTTACTAGTACTGACGGTCCACATAGGTTCTTCTTCACGGAGCACCCTTACACGCATTTGGCCTTAGACACCTGTCTCTGGGCCGAACAAAAAGAAGCCGCGCAAGAAAGGTTCAGCATGTCTTGTCATTCTGTCGCAAACCTCGTGCTTTGTGCTGCATCCATGGGATGTGTCTCAAGCATTGTGTTGAGGGTACAAAACACATCTTGCTATTTCAGACGTCAGGAACATATTTACAAATATTGGCGCATAGCACTGTAGAAAACTCACTGAGTCCAAGCTGATGCCCATATATCTCGAAGGCAGCTTCCTCATCAGCTCGTTCCTCGGCAGCACCAGGCAATGTTCAGGCAAGATGTTTCACGACGGCCCATAGATAATGGACTGCTTCGGATGATATGGTGAATGACTGAGCAAGAAATGTTATGATTGCTGGTGGTAGCAAGTCAGGAGCGATGTTCACAGACACTGTGCGAGGCTGCGGCAGGCAGATGTCGTCCTTGAGTAAGTGTGTGCGACGGATGAAGCGGATGAGGTCGAAAAGGGACATCTGTGCAAGCTCGTGGTGTCAAAGAGGGTGCCAACATCCCTTGGCTGGTCACATGATGGGCACGACTCTGTTGGTGGTGGACGCGGAGAGCCCACGCCTTGTGTGCTGATCATCATTGCTGACATACTCGCTGACTGGGGAGAGGCGGGCACGACGGCGGGATAGAGTAATCAGCGGATGATGTAAGACGGCGGGCAGACAGACCTTGGGCGGCTGACACACACTGACCGGAAACTCCCGCAAGACTCCGCGGAGACTCCTGACACAGACGTGTGCCAGACCTCACACATCGCAGATCGTGTCATTGATGGTTGGACATGACGTTTTCTATCACGTCCTCTTTAAGTTTCTGTGCGTGCTGCTTGATGTCCCCATCACTCACATACTGACTCTCACGCTGCCTCTATTCACGAGTCATTGCACTTCGACAGTGTGTCGTTGACTCCGACGTTCATCCGCTGTGGCCTTGTCATGGCCGTCACCTTCTACCTCCGACACCCTAGAGTCCTTCAGAACTCTCACATCACTCAACTGCACATCACATCCTCGAGCGCCGCCCAATCGTGCCCTCCCAGCCTCCAACACTCGCTTCGTCAAAGTCCAACTCATCAACGCATTCAAAAGCCACCACATCCCCCATATCAACTTTGTGTTCCATCCAAACCGTTCGTCACGGACGGTAGATCGATGACAGTTCCCTTTGCGACCCGCGTATGTATTCATTAAGGTGCTAAGTTCGATCTAATCGTGCACCTAGCAGGTCCCTTCCAGTACAACTCTCGCATCCTCCCAACATTCAACAGCTCTTCAATTGGGCACACACACTTCCTTTCAACATCTCTGTTGATGATTCACGACGTGACGGGTCTTGTCACATGACCTCATGTACCTTCGACTTGAAGTTTTACTTACGGTGACTATCATTCAGCTCGTCTCGTTGCCCTTGTTCTAACGTCTACACATCTCTTGGTCCTCCGCACTATTGTATTCATCCTCAAGATTTCTCATTCTGTGTTTCGACTTGGAGCAAGGTAGAAAATATCGCATGCTGAATGATTCCTTAGTACAGGATGTCATCAAGTCATTGCCTCATGGTCAGCATTTTTCCGTCTCCTCCTCTTTCCTCCACTCCTCTAACAACCCTAACCGTCCCCATGGAGGCATGCAGATCTTCGTCAAGACCCTCACGGGCAAGACGAGCGCGTTCGAGTGGAGTCTTGCGACATCATCGACAACGTCAAGTCGAAGATTCAGGACGAGGAGGGCATCCGGGTCTCCCCTGACCAACAGCGCTTGATCTTTGCTGGCAAGCAGCTTGAAGACGGTCGTACTCTTTCTGACTACAGCAGGCAGCTCGCAGACGGTTGCACTCTCTCCAACTACAACATTCAGAAAGAGTCCATCCTCCATCTCGTCATCCGTCTTCGTGGCGGTATGCAGACCTTGGTCAAGACCCTCGCGGGTAAGACCATCACATTGGAAGGAGAGTCTTCCGACACCATCGACAATGTCAAGGCGACGATTCAGGACAAGGAGGGCATCCACGAGAGATGATGACAGAAGGATGACGCGGTGAGTGAATCTGCCGCTCGTCATGTATTCCTCTCGAGGCTCTACTGATAAAGACTCACACATTACGCAGTAACTCGCGTTCACACTCGTTCACTCGTATCGAGCTACGCGATCTGTCTCGATTCCTGCCCCTGCACTTATACTCGACGGTCAAGGGCTACTTCAAGAAGCCACAAGAGCACAACAGTCAAGGACTACTTCAAGAGCAAGACGGTCAAGGACTACTTCAAGAAGGCTTCCCGATCATCCAAACGAACGAGATCAAGGGCATCAAAGAAGGTTGAATTTGACGGACAAGTAAGGTAAAATGTATGTAGCTTGTGTAAGTAGGGTAGTGTGCAATATAAACATGCTTGTAGGGCCACAAACGCGCTGGAACTGCTGGATGGTATGGTAGTAGTAGTAGATGAGTGATGAGATTGTATAGATAGGGTGTCGAGGACGAGAACAAACACATTACTTTGTGAGATAGATTGCGAGACAAGAAATAAACCACTGGCGAATGTCAATCGGAATAACAGATCACACCTGCGCGAAACCTGATGCAATAGCTGGGTCATTGTCGAGCAGCTCCCTCCATCTCTTCGCAATGGCATCATCCTTGCTGAGGATGTGAGTTTGACCGGGTTTGAGGTATTGAAAGGCACCATTTGTGTGCGGGTGGTCGAGATTCCCTCCAAAAAATGTGCGCGGGTTAGCTGCATCTTGTGCTGCATTTTCCATGCGACGTGAAGTCAGCCGATTAACCGATTAAGAATTTGCTGGTAGGTGAGTCTGCTTCGGGTCGTCGGGTCGAAGGGCGGATGCTGGATCGTACTGTGCTGCGTACCAATCGTACGACCACACGAGACTAGCCGGTGAAGAGGTGAGTAACTTTGCAGCGACATTCGTAACTCACCTGGTCGTAGGTTCCACAACGTCCAAGCCCTGCCGGCGCTGCCCGATTTTCGTCCGGCTTGTCGAATCCCAACGAGTTTTCGATGCCGGTCGTCCTGATGATCCTGATCGTCGGATGGTTCAGGTCCAGGTGGGGAGTAGTTGACATTTGGATCGTGGTGCCAGTCCAAGTCGTCTGGTGTTTGCATCACTGCCCAGTGTCCGTATCATAGACCATGCATGTGTCCGTCGGTTTGCCCAGAAATCTTTAACCGTGTTTGAACGCATGGTCACGTGATCTCACAAACAACACGTCAACAAAGGACTTGAGGGTGATATTCCTGCACTTCTCCATCAACCAACCAACCGCTACGTCATATCAACACACAGCTCATCGCTCAGCGTTTCCCGACGCTGATGGTGCCACGGTCATGTCCCGTTCTCAGGATGTGCGTGATGTCATCTTTTGAGCTGCTTTCCCCATGCTGATGGTGCTGCGGCCATGTCCCGCTCTTAGGTGGTGCATGATGTCGTCTTTTCAGCTGCTTTCCCGACGCTGATAGTGCCACGGCCATGTCCCGCTCTCAGGTGGTGCGTCATGTCGTCCTTTGAGCTACTTTCCCGACGCTGATGGTGCCACGGCCACGTCCCGTGTTCCCAACCGTCGTATCGGACAGTGTGGTCTCGCAATACGGGTATGTCATTCATCCATCCACTTCTCATATCACCCCACAGCCTCACTGAACGCACGATCTAGCCACGCTCCCTCAAACTCTTCAGCAATCCATGAGTCTCGCCAGGGCCGCGGACCCTGATGGAAAGTGAACGATTGGTATGTCACCCACACTGCAGTATGATGAAATGACTCAAAGTTGTTCAGGTGTTCTTACAAAGCCTGACACGCTCGGTGCTGGAGCTATCAACATGGCCGACCGTCGTCGGTTCGGAATTCCGGGCTTCATCTCTGATGTAAGCTGACTGCTCATCCAGCTGATCGAGGAAGCGTGAGTGGACCTTCTTCTAGCCAGCCCGCTATGATGACCCGCAGACCATCAACGGGCCGTAAACCTGTTACATCCCATGTCGCTAGCACAATGCCTTCTCCGACCCATAAGCACGTCAACTTTGCCAGGTCCCACCCTGCCAAATCCGATATTTCGATTGAGAACGTCGTTACTAGCAGTGCTCCTTTACCCGATGTCAATGCTCCCGGAAGTGGTTCAAAAAGCTGATCAATCAAACGGTGACCTTTCAAAGGTCGAACTCGTTCAAGATGATGATTCGTTTGATCCTCGTCCGTTCAAATTCAGACCGGTCGAGTTGGCAAGTCTTCTCGACCCAAAGAGTCTTGACATCCTCGAGGGTCTCGGCGGTATTGACGGCCTTCTTGAGGGTCTCGGCACACACGATTCGCGAGGTTCAATAGTCGCTGCTCCTGCTTCATCTGACGGGAGACCAGGTGCTGGAGTAGACATGACCGGGGGTCCGAACAGCCTTCCTCGAGGCTCATCGTTACCGCACCCCACGATGTTGACGTTGCTAAAGGCAATACCGATCCTTACTCGGCATCAATGGAAGACCGGTGGCTCGTGTTTGGAGAGAATCTTGCGTAGATTGCCTGGCGCTGAAACAGGCACTAAGCGGTGTGCGCGCTGAAGGCGGCGCTCTCGGAGGGGAGCACGACAGCCATGCACAGCATGTATCTGTGCACACTGACTGTTTCGTTGTCAGCGGTAGCAAGTTTTTGGAAGGCGTCGGCAGCTTCGTCGTCGCTGTGGGTACGAAGAGGTTTAATGATGGGTGTGTATTTTTGTCTTGGATCGGTGTCGCCCTGCCTGCTTTCGCACAGGTACGGGTAACACCGCGGTTCTATGCTGACGGGTTTGGAGGGTACGGGTACGGTGTAGGATAGTCGTACCCTTGAGCATACCGTGACCATTCACCGCGGGTTGGCGGTGTTTGGGCGGGTATGACTTAATAAATCAGGAACCTTGACAGCCACTGAACACCGTGCTATGATTCTCCGTGTTGCCTTCCTCTGAGAGCTTAAGGATCACAACTGAGTGCTATACTGATAGCTGTCATGTCTTTCGTGCTCCTGTGATTCATTCTAGCAATTTATCGAGCTGACACTTTGCTGCAGAGAAGCTCGAGTCACTACCATAAAGCCAAGGCAATACGTTCTTGGGAATCGCCGTCGGACATACCCAACTTGAAGATGTGCAGGATGATGTCCGCGGGTAACGTATAGATTGGACCCTTTCGCACAGGTGGGACTTCCTTGGTGTGGTATTTCAGTACATCCGTGATGAGGTTGAGGTTTTCAATTGCAGCAGTTTGTGATGGCGGTGGAGGGTACGCGTCGATTGGATTGTGACTGAGATAGGTTTGTGGCACAACTGGGACAGCCTGCGCATGTTGTTGTAAGGGCACAAGGCCAGCTGCCCCCGGGTGAGCCACAGCGAGTGGTGCATTATTAGGAACGGGTGGTACAGATTGCATGTTGTAAAGAATTTTCTGTGGTAGTTGAAGTCAAGCATACAGGACGTGCAAAGCTCCAAAAGGGACTTGCCTGTTGAGAACTTCGAAGTAAAGGAGAGCGGGTACAGGAAGTATACAGTTGACCGGGAGACTTAAATACCTTCAAGCTTCCAAGATGCCACAATCCGAACTTTCCACAGTAACAAAGGGCCAGGTGATGCTTGTGCAATGTATATGCTTTGTTGGACGCTGGTTAATGTCATTTAACTAGCTAAACAAAGCATGTACATTGTGTTGAAGGGTGCTATTCGGCGCAACTTGAATCATGCTCGAGCTCCAAATATGCAATGCGTCGTGACGGGGTGTGGTTCAAGTTGCTTGTGGCGTCAGCACCGAGTCCACAATTGATATCTCATCACGTGGGTTGCGTGACTCGCGCGATTGCTGGTTGTCAGCGTCACCCGGGTCCAGCCATCTGTCGCATGTCCCTGCCAGTGAATGGCAGCGAATGCTCGAGAGCTTGACTATGTTCTATGGCACCCTCTGTTCCAAACAAAATCAACCAGTACTGAACCACAACATTAATTTTAACCAGCCACACTGTCAAGACTCAACATTAAATGGCAGTCATCCCGCGATGCTCTATTCTGCCAGCCTTCTTTAGGCACCCACATGCGAGATGACTCCGAACGCCCTCTTGTTATGACCCCGATCAGACTATCTCCGTGAACGCCCTGCATGCCATCACGTCAGCTGACTCACAATGAGTCAAACGCCGGTCGTTTGAAGGCCGGTGTTTCACTCCTTCGAGGATATAAAGGCAGTTGGAAGAGTCATTCCAAACGCATAAAACATCACTCACCTGTTTCTAAGCTTCCTTACCTGACCAGTATGCACGCCTCATTCTTCACCGGCAGACTCGTTGCGCTTGCCGCCATCGCCTCAGCTGTTGGTCAGAGTCAGTGATAATCTTCCTCGAAGCTCGGTTATGTTGACATTTATCACTAGGTGACGTCTAGCACTCCCCGCCGATTATGACCACAACATAACAGTTGAAGCTGGAGATACATGTGACGGAATCTCCGCTGCCCACAACGTTTCCACGTATGTGCCATCGTTATCCCTGACATTGACTTGTTCATCGAACGTATGCCACAGGTACCAGCTGGCAGCAGTCAACAGCGGCATCATTGACCCAGCTTGATGATCTGTTTATCGGAGAAGTAAGACATTTTACGTTTGAAGAACGCTTGGACTAACTCGTCTCTCGGGGGGGGAGTGAACTTGAACTTCTGGCCATAGATATGGGACCGGAGCTCCAAGCTGACACGTTTAAGCTGACACGTTTGACTCGATACGGGGAGTAAACCGCGACATTGACGGGTCGGTGTGTACCCGTACCCGTGGAGGGTACGGTGTTGGCGGGTGCGGGTACGGTGTCAACTTTCCGACCCTCGGTGTTACCCGTGCAGTACCCTACTGATGACTGGCAACATCCGGAGACGATGTTGTGTTGAGCCTCAATAATGTGAACATCCTCAAAGTGCTGCCAAGGGTGAGATCATGCAGGCACTGCCCGCGCCAGCGGCTCCCTCAGGGGACCGTGGAGGTACATCATGCAGGCACTGCCCATGCCAGCGGCTCCCTCAGGGGACCGTGGAGGTACCCACCACAATGATACAGCACAGTTCTGAATCGGGTGGTCGGGGTGAGATAGTCTGTGGTGAGGCATCAGAGGAAGACGAGTTTAGAGGGGACTACCCAGTAGCGATCCCCTTGGGACGAGTATTTCTCTGGCACCCCCATCGACACTATGGACGCCAGCAATTCAAACGGCAGCGCCTCGTTGTCCTGGCTGAGGGAGTCGGGTGATAGGGCCCAGGAAGGGGTTATTCTTCACCAAAGACACCAGGGTAGGACGGCTGGGTGGAGGCTTAGACTTACTTGTGGCTTGGTTACTTCCAGTAAGTTTGACATCACACTGCTACGAAGTATGCCCTTGCCGTTTTGAAGCAGAACGAGGTCCGTGCGCTAGACCTCTCCCCCCCCCTTTTTTTCTGTCATTTTCCCTTTTTTTCCCTCTTTTTTTCTTCCTCTTTTTGATGGTCGCCCATTTTATGGGGGAAAGCCTTCCTCCACATAATTGGGAGTCGCCCCTTTTTTGGGAGCGGCAAT
>JABCPV010000370.1:0-30894 GCA_016584345.1 Suillus ampliporus | reverse complement strand
AGATCGCTCTCCCTACATATAGACATGAAAAACATGTAGAAGAGGATCGATCCAGACCCGCACTTTATTTCCCACTTTGTTTTCCTCTTAGAAGGATTTGCTATTCCGCTATTTGCCAATGAACACTCCTTGACTCGCTCTGTAACATCCGCATCGTCCACATCATCCGCATCGCCTGTATCGTCCGCATTGCCCGTATCGTCCGCATCGTCCACATCATCCGCATCTTCCCACGCCCGTCCGCATCGTCCGTGTCTTCCCGCGCCCATCCGCATCATCCGCACCTTCCCACGCTCATCCGCACTTTCTCACATCTACAAGTCCTTCATCCTATCTACGATAGGATTGACTCGGGTCGTTAGACAGAGTCTAGTTTGTGTTTCTCCTCGCATTTATCGAGGATCGCTGCCCAGTAGCAATCCCCTTGGGACAAGTCCAAACCTTGCACCATAGGATCATATTGACTACCTTTAGCATCTATATATTCCTCACCCACACCGTGTCTTCAAGTTGAGCGATGACTCCTCAGACATACCATCTCTTCATTCCATTGAACAAGCACTACCAGCTGGTCCTGGTCCTCTTCGTCACCGCCCTCACTTCTCTACTCGAGTTTGGCATAACTGCCCTTACATCATCCGTGATGACCCCTTCCTATCTGAGGCAGGAAACACCGAGCTTCGTCGACAAACCATTCTCTCCCATGGTCATTATCGCCAACCTCTCCAATGATGCATAGGAGACAACCAGGAGTTGTCCGACCTACATGGTCTTCATATGCTAGGAGATCACATTAAGGCAATAGTCTACGACATTAGAACACCTCCCACCGAGAATATCACTTCCACAGCATTCAACATTCATTTGGAAGATATAGCATCACGCATTCAGACGTACACAGTGCAGTGGATGGAAAGAGAAGGGTTCTGGGATGCGGTAGGCGATCTTGGGCAAGCCCCTGAACATGCTGATGATTAGAACAACTGGGTTGTTCTGCTTAGTGAGAGGGTGATGTTACGGTCACCATGCTGTGCACGCTTCTTTTCTTCCTTTTTCCCTTGATACACATTGTACACACATGTTACCCCTGTTTCATCTTATTTAGGTCGTACTGCCTCGTCCTCCCTACATACACATGTCAATGGCTGTACTCTTATTGTTCTTATCCTGTACCCTAGCATAGCATTTCTATTGTATAAATACTGCCTCTAGGTCACTGCTGATTCTTCAGCTTGACCTACGCAGATTTCCTCTTGACATCTCTGACTCAACTAGAAGTTCCTCT
The DNA here is from genome assembly GCA_016584345.1 of Suillus ampliporus. NCBI lineage: Eukaryota > Fungi > Basidiomycota > Agaricomycetes > Boletales > Suillaceae > Suillus > Suillus ampliporus. Next base: position 29,609 of record JABCPV010000370.1, on the reverse strand, counting down.
TTGGACTTCTACTTCTTTTGAACTTGACTTCAAGGGCTGTCCCCTTGTCGTAGATTTGTTGGCTTTGTTCCTCTCATTACACTCGGCGTAACACATGCTTTCATTGCAGATCATGAAGACCTCCCATTCAATATGTACGGGACATGGAATGAGTCATTACTTGACAAAGACGAGGCACTCGCACAGGAAATTCACATGCATCTTCAAGGAATTGGAAAATATGTTAGGGCTATGGACCTTATCGACTTCCTTGACACACCAGAGATGCGGAAATGGTGTGGACTTACGAAACGGATTCATCTTGCAACTGCACAGTAGTGGATGAAAAAGCTTGACTACCGCTGGGCAAAGGACCCAAAAGGTCAATTTGTTGATGGTCACAAAAGGGATGATGTTGTGGCTTACCGACAGAATGTTTTCCTGCCTGCATGGGCAGCCATCGAAGAGAAGACTTGGGATTGGTCTTGCGGAAATGAAGACTACCCTTGCCTGTTGCTCCATGAGCAGAGGACAGTCATATGGTGGCACGACAAGTCCACATTCTATGCAAACGATCGGCACAAAACACGATGGGTTCACAAAAACAAAACAGCTGTACCCTATGCCAAGGGGGAAGGACCTTCACAGATGGTTGCAGATCTCGTTTCTGCTGATCATGGATGGTTGCGCTCACCTGATGGAAAAGAGGAGGCTCATGTCTTCTTCAAAGCAGGTAAAAATCGGGACGGGTACTTCACAAATGATGACATCCTCGAGCAAGCTGGAAAAGTGATGGACATTCTTGAGAAGCACTACGCCAATGAAAGTCATGTCCTTGTGTTTGACAACGCCACGACTCACCTAAAATGCACTGATGGAGCTCTCTCTGCAAAAAAGATGCCAAAACAAACATCGAAGCCTGGATCTAATTGGGGTGTGGAGGTTAATGTTCGAGATGCAACGGGAAAATCAGTTTATGGTGCTGATGGTAAAGTTTTGAAAGAAAAGATTCAGATGGGCAATGCAACATTTGCAGATGGGTCAACACAGTCACTGTATTTTGGCAACAACGCTGGACCCAAAGCAGGTCTCTTCAAAGGGATGGCCGTAATCTTGCACGAGCGAGGCCTTGTTAAGGAATCGAAGCTACTTGCAGAGTGCAAGAACTTCCAGTGTGCGAAGGGAGCAACAAACTGTGGCTGTCGCCGGGTGCTGTACAACCAACCAGACTTCATTGCTGTCGAGTCAAATCTGGAGAGAGCATGCAAAGCAAGAGGAGTTTCAGTGCTTTTCCTTCCGAAATTTCATTGCGAACTTAATTTCATCGAGCAATGTTGGGGATACGCGAAACGGGTTTATCGTCACTATTCCACTTCATCAAAACAAACTGATCTCGAACGCAATGTGCTTTCGGCTCTCGAATCCATACCTCTCGATAGCATGCGCCGGTGCATTGATTTTTTGATATCTTGCCAAAGTTGTTCACACTAGTACTTGTAGATTTTCGACACGAGCCTGTCGTTTCATGGATGCATACGGCAAGGGACTGAACGGAAAGCAAGCGGCGTGGGCGTCAAAGAAGTACAGAGGCCATCAAGTACTTCCAGATAGCATTTTGCGCGACCTCGATAACATTTGTGTATAACCGTGACTGATAGTAGTTAGTAACACAAAATCACATCATGTCACGGCCTCGGTCACACCACGTGATCAAGTGAAGTATGACTGCGGCCTATCTCACAAATGATCGAATGAGACTTCGGTGTTTCAGTTGCGACCAAGTACTCGTTCACCTCAGGGGAGTAGTAAAACCGCGACAGTCGTTTTAAAGACGGTATTGAGACGGCACAAGTTCAATATCAATAAGATCTTGATTCATCGACCGAAAATGTTAGTTCCTCAGTTTCCCAATATTTGAGACCTCACCTCCGGTGTGCTGGTGGTGCGATGCAAAGATGCGTTCTGCAATTCTGTGAAGTTCACCCCGCGATATACGAGGAAAATGACATTGGTACCTAGTAACCAGTTCGTGTTGGCAGCACTTTTTATGTGAGACAGGGTTAAGATAGGGTGCTGTATAGACCTGTACAGGCCATCCGGGGACCTGTGCTAATGGCAATGCACACTACAGCTATGTAGATATCGTGTTGCCTCGGATAAATATGAATTGGATAACTGCCACGTCAATGCGGCTCATGATCATGAACATGTAAGTCTAAAAATGGGTTATGTCTTGTGTATACAAAGTAGAAATGAAGTGCCAAGCCATCCAAAAATACGCGATTACCTCCTTCCAAGCCCACTCAAGCTCCATGCCATCCTCGACTGCACAAAATCAAATCTGCCCACTATCCTTAGCACCAGATCGCGGATAGAGGCCAGGCTGAACGGCATCCACCAAGCATACGCATCGTGTGTAAGGCTTGCGACTCTCAAAAGTTTCTTGGTAAAGCCGACGATTTCCAGGGCTCGCGCGTGACGCACTTCCGCACATTCCTGCAAAATGGTATCATCCACATCGGGATCTTCTGCAAACGCTTGAATGTGCTTTGTGACAGCTTCCGCAAGGAATATCGCGTCCCTGATAGCCAGGTTCATGCCCTGGCCCCCCGCAGGCGAATGTATATGGGCTGCGTCACCGACTAGGAAAATAGCAGCGCCAAGACGCGTGAAGGCGCGGTCAGCGATAGCTGAATGGGTTCTGAAACGAGTCGACCAGACTAGCTGGTCGAGCTTAACAGGTGTCGTATTGAGAGACGGATCCGATGTTATGCACGTTGGGCCGTATGCATCGATCAAGTCCTGGATGTACTCCTTCGGTGGCGCATGGGGAGGCTCTCCGTTCTTCACCGGTATAGTACAAAGTACACGGAAGATGGATTTTGTAACGGGCTTTCCATCTCGCATCAGCTCGGCATTGAAGTGGTTGCCGAACGGTACGAGCATGAAAAAACCGTCTGAGGAAAGTATGATATTGAGGTGACCCTCGGTGGTTAATGAACCAGTAGGTTCGGGCTCGAATGTCACATCCGCAGTGATCATTTGAGTCATTAGGTTATTGACTAGGTTGGGGCCGTCTGGGTCAGAGAACCCTATGCCGAGGATGGTACGGATCTGAAGATACGGTTGTCAGACACTCCACAAAGCTAAGCTAGCAGGAGCAGTCTCACGGTTGAGCGGGCACCATCTGCGCCGATGATATATCTGGCTCTGATGACTTGACCATCCTCAAACGAGACCTCGGTAATGCGAGGATCCTTCTCGTTCTGTTTCATTCCAACCACCCTGTGTGGACGCTGCACTTGAACCCCAAGGCTCCGCAGCTTCCGCCCAAGTACAAGCTCCGTCACATTTTGAGGGGAGAGGAGTACGTAAGGGTGGGCCGAATGTTTCTTTAAAGGTCGAATGTGGCCTCAAAGATCTGCGAAGTGCGAGATGTAATTCTGATGCTTTTCCCCTTGATGGCTCGAGACAGTAAGCCGTCTGCTGCATCGATGCTGGCTAAAGCCTATGATCGTAAGGTCATCAGTGGGCCTTCTTGTGAACACTCAAGTGGCAGTTTACCTCGACAGTTGCAGAGTGTATGGTAATAGCCCGTGATGCATTCTGTCCTTTGGCTATGGCATCGACAATAACGAAGTCATGACACCCGTGGTGCGAGAGTGAAAGAGCAGCTGCGAGACCAGCGGGGCCTGCGCCGACAATGAGTACAGTGGTGTTCTCAGGTAGAGACATTGTCTTGAGGTGTAAGAATGATAAGGTGACAGTAACGATGAGTTAGCTTTCGATGGCTCTTGCGCCTGGTATTTGAGGTAAACGATACTAAGGTTATGATGATTCATTATGACGGATGGTTTAGCATTTCGCGCACTTGGTCAGCCGTTGAACGGACATGCATTACAAGATACTGTCCTGCACGGACTGAGACGGACTGCGACTGCGGGGAAATGTGTAGTCCATCAGTAACCTGGAGTGACCGAAGTTGTCCGATCCTAGCTTGGACTTAGCGACTCAGTGAGCCTGGACTGGGTCCCACGTGCCAATGGTTCGTCACGGTTTACAATGAAAGTGCTACCACAGATAGTAACGTCATACACGTTATCCTATGCATGGATCCTGGGTCCGTTTCGCGCGATGAAGCTAGAACGCTTACACTATCAGCTTATCTCTCTAAAAAAAGGATCACAGATCTCCAAGACTCCAACCAATCTCCAACGCAGCCTAGTCCAGACATTTCATATCATAGGAAGAAAGAACTCGCGCACCTCCAACTAGAATCATCACCGGATCCGACGTAAGAGCCCTCCTCAACGAAGCGTGGATGCTAGGTAGTACCGTAGGAGTAGGTCAGTCTCCCTTAGGCAGACCGATAGAACTGAAGGAAGATAGTCGGGAGTATTGCGGAGGAATCGGAGGCCGGGATGACCATAAGTGGCATCAGTTGGTCGTCTGTCATCGGTCTGATGGCGTAGTTGGTTATCGCATCTGTCTAACACACAGAAGGTCCTCAGTTCGAGCCTGGGTCAGATCACAATGTTTTGTTTTTCGCTTGTGCACCTTTTTTTTGCAACCCCACCAGTGCACAGTGCTGTGTATAGTGTCGTCTGTTTTGACGTGGCCCTTAACCAACTTGCGTTTGAGTGAAGAAATGAGTATAGGTATAGTGTATTCACATTTCTACATTGGAATATCAAAGTGCCGCTATAGCCCTGCCAAGACTCCTCCAGTATTTACGAAAAAACCCTGTTTCACTTTTGGGATGTGATAATGACTGACAGATCTGGTAAAAAAATCTGGTGAGCAAGTCTCGTTCTTCTGTCGAGAAAGAGTTGATCGCACCTTGCAAACACAACGACGAGTATATGGGCGACCATATAGAGTATAGGCCTTGGCATTGATACATGCAAACATCGATTGGTCAAACCCCTCGGGCCAGTTTTCCGGACTAACAGGTCCCTCACTCTCTGGCCCTGAAGAAAAAGAACGCGTAGAGCAGCTCGGTAGACTATCCCATGACAAAGATCGACCGTCCTCAACTCTTGCAGAGTCGCTGGGTTGCAGAACTGCCGGCGCAGAACTGCGGTAAGCCCGCTGGTGCTTGGGAGCCCCGTTATCAGAGTAGGAGTCGGGTGACGCCGAGTCGACAAGCATTGTGTCTTCCACGACTTGATGGAAGTTCATATTAGTCAAGGGTGCAATGCGCCTAGCGTAGTCGCGAGCGTCTTCTCGTGCTTTCTCCGAGACGTCGCAAAGCTCAGCTTCGCTGGGGTAAAAGCTATCAAGTTTGACGATTTCGTCTCTGAGCTCAGGAATACTCATTCGTGTGGACGGTTTGACTTGAAAGATTAGCTTGAGGATTTTGTTGAAGGACTTTGAAATGGGAAGGACCTCGAGAAGGAAGTCGACGTTGCCGAGATATCTCCGGAAGTCTGGGTCCGAAGGCGCTGCGGTTCCCCAAGGAGTGCGACCCGTGACCATGTTCACAAGAATAACTCCCAACGACCAAATGTCCGAGTAAAGAGGCGAGTAATGAGATTTCATTGCCTCGGAATTGCATTCTAAAACAGTAAAATATCAGATGGTGACCCCATACGAATGTCGACATACCAGGACTCATGTAATCCCAGCTGCCTACGTTGAATTCGCTGCTACGATCAGCTGTGGTCGACAGCCCGAAATCCGCAATACGAACACTCGACCCACTCTCAACACAGAGGATGTTCTCTGGTTTCAGGTCACGGTGGTAAAGGCCTATTTCATGACAGGCACATACGCCATCGAGAAGCTCGATGAACACCTTCCTTGATGAGCGGGACATTGCCCTCGTACGTGCGCAACTTTATAGCGGTAAAAAGGTCCCCACCCGGGCAATAGTCGAGCACGAGGTAGATGTATGGTCCTTCCGCGATGGTCTCGTGGAGATTGCAGATATATGGCGACGACGTTTCTCTAGATACCAAGGAGTGGCATGTGATCTCCCGCCTCTGCCACATGAGACAATCTCGGGAGATGTTCGCGTTTGGCAAGCACTTGATGGCATAATATACAGGATTGCATGGATCTGATTGTGTGTCGAGAGCGTGATAGACATTTCCGGAGGCACCGAAGCCAATCAACTCGACCAACTTGAAACGACCGTCGCCAACTGACTGACCAGACAAGTCCGGAATTGGAAGCCCCTCGTTATGATAATTCATGGTTGCTGAAGGAACGAAGCAGTTTCAAGCGAGACGGGAAGTTGAACGTTGAATTTGGTGGGTGGTTGATGAGATAACGCAAGGCTGATGTTGTTTTAGGAGAAAAGAAAGAGACAGCATGATTTTATAGCACTTCAAGTTGGGATGTAGTTGTCTCACTTGTACCATGTCGGATGTTAGCATGAAATTACGTAATGACATATGATGACTCATCAGAGAACGGGAGGGTCAAGTTCAAACGACAACGACATTTTAGAACTGAGCATCCCTCTTAAGAGCTTCATGCATCGCAAAACCTGGGTCTCGAACGTACTGATACTATATCATATAGATCTCCGGTACTATTAGGTATGGTCATTTTGTCAGTGAACACTAATACTACTAAATTGTAAACGTTCTGTGACACCTGGGCGTCTCTTTACCCATTCATCGTTCAGTTCTGAATCTTGAACGTACTGGAGAATTGTATAATATTTTGTGATCAATGACGGTGCAACAGTCTTCTTTGTAGGCCCCTATGATTCTTCTTACGGTACCTCCATAATGGCTACCAAGTCAGAAGCTACCAAGTCAGAAGTCTCTGAAGATCGCAATTCACTGTCCGTGACCGCACCTCCCGCAGCCCACACGCCAGCACTACTAGTAGATTCCGTTCAATACAGACGATCATCTGTATTTTCCTTTCTACGAAGTTGCAAGCCGGATCATACTTCTACTCTATCTCAAATTCGCACTATTGTCTCCACTCCCGAGTTCAAGCCCTTTGTCGTTCTAATCGTCAAAACCTGTGCTGTTGCTCTCCCAGTTGAGGAGTTCTCCGATATTCTGCAAATACCCAATATCGAAGGTCACACCGCACTGTATTGGGCCATTGTGAATCGCCGTACAGACGTATTTTTGGAGTTTTTTGGGTTCATTTTCGTCTGTTTGCTCTTCCGACTTGCGTCCCGCATGCATGACAACTAGCGATCATGGATTGTTTACGCAGCTGAATTTGGGACGTGTCATTAATCGTAAGTGTTTTGTAATGCTACCCGAGAGATCATTTATTGTGCACCAATCAGCCAAGGACGAGTCTTTGCGACTCTTTCGGTGTTGTCCGCCGGATGAGATCGAGGTGCGTAATGAGGGGGATGGACTGTCCAAGAACAAGTTCATCACTTGTCTCCGTATCTGGATATTCCAGAAACGTCTGCGCATTACAGAGTCATTGGGCATAGAATTTGTTGCGAGGGATGTGTGGCACATATCTCTCAGTGTTCCTCACACTGATATGAGACCCATCTCTGCAGGACGTATATGGCTGTGGCAATTTTATATGAGGGCTGAGCGGAGATGGTGCACTGGATTTAGTCTTGCTCGGTGTAGTTTCCCAGTACATCCAGAAGCTGTCCTTGTGATCGAGGCCTACGAAGGGAAACCTGGTCGCGCAACTCCACCTCGACAGCTGCAAATTCATCAAACTGGACATGAGGCGCTGTTACCACTGGAGTAGGTCTAACTTTATTACGACCCAAGGTATACTGATGCTTTTGCTATTTCCCCAGATCGGGCACGCCATCAAGCCTCGTTGGTCATTGGACGATTGGTTGATGGACGAGTAAGTCTTCTGCCTTACGATCGATCCATGTGGCATGTGTTCGAGTGGTGAATTACCAACCAAGCATATTTCGTGGCTGTCCTTCTTACAACTTGGACTGACTGTGTTGTCAGCAATACCATGTATGTGGACTGCAATGGTACCCTACATGCGAAGTTGGAGATCACATTGACATAGTGTTGGCAAGTTATGCGCTTATGACGGCCGAACAGTGAGAACTTTTTGCTAGTTTGTCGTATATCGATCCTCTTAAGATACTGCTAAGCTATGTTCACGCCAAGTAGCTACGCTGTACCCATTTCGCAAGAAAAACTATTTGTCGCCTCGAAAGTAGGTAGCAGGAGAGGCATAGGATATCATGAATGTTGCATATGAACGGATGCAGCCAGTTCAGGTAGAATGTGGATGCTGCCCTGTGATGAAGTGAAAGTGAAGGCCGCTAATGCGCTTACCACGGGGAAATGAAGTCGAGAAATGTACTTTGTCGGCGTGGAGTCTGGTATTGCATTGACGAGCAGATGCTAGATTTATTTGTGAACTATTACAATTTCGATATTGTAGAGCCAATGCTATAAGTAGACAGTTTGTAGGTATTCGCGATCAATGCAGATAATTGATTGACTCGGTGTGTTTGGGAAGTCAACCTGGACCAAGCCCACCCCATGTACCAACGTCCACTGACCGAATTCCTTTTCAGGGCCAGAGACGCATTTAAGCCCAACAAGGTCGTTACGTCTGGTTGCACATGTCCAACCAGGGATGGAGCAGACGCGGAACCTCGATAGGATAACGCCTGCTGACTTGCCTCGGACCCCTAGGACCTCGTGTGATCCGCCGATGATCAGTGAATAGTTGACGATCCCGAGTGCATATTCATATATGTGGGCTTGTCGCAATATCGAATCGTGATCTGTAGCAATGTCAGTTTCGATGGTCGGACATAGTGGGCAGTCGAGGGTGATTCGGACATCGGAAACCCCCAAAAACTCTTCCGAGCGAAAAGTAAGAGGGAGCATAACTAGAGTCACTCGCAAGCCGAGGCTGGTCATAGTCATCTCTAGTCGTCCACCACCGAACTTTAAACCTTGGCTGCCCACAAAGCTCTCTGGTGATCGAGGAATAGCATCCGAAAAATGATGTTTCGCAGCTTCACCCTTCCAGTTGAGGACAGAAGGGTTACCAGCATGCATGATGGCCTCGATGAGCCTGCAGAATGCGCGATCTCCTCCTTCTCCATATGCGATCTGCAGGCTGACATCAAACATTCCCATCAGAGAATAGGCTACATCTTCGACCCTTGTAGTTTTGCGTCTGGCTGCCCACGTCATCCGTTCATCCACCCTGAATGGTCCTGGCAAAAGATCGCATAGTTCATCGACAGGAATTCCAGTGGCTCTCTGTAGAGTCTTCATGACCTCGGTCGGTGGCCAACTCTTGTCACTTTTATCGCGTGTCATGGGCATCCAGTGCTTGTTGAATAATTTGATATTGTCGGACGCGAGGAGTTCTTGCAACGTCCAACCCCTCTTCATCCATTCATCATGCAATATATCCCCGATGGTCACGCTCTCTGCCAGATGGATGATGCAAATCGTCGAGTTTTTGTACCACCGAAACATGGAGCGGATCGACTCGTCGAGCTCAGTACTGCTGCTCTTGTCGATGCAGCAGGTATCCGACCAAGCAAATTCCGTCTCATACCCCCTGGCCTTTTCGCAATAGCTCTCCAGCTTTTCGTAACCCAGACCTCCTGCGTTTCCCGCCTTCATCTCTTCGTAGGTTGGCTCTCCTTCATCGAGCCATCGGTGAGACAGAATGGCGTACTTGACATGGTGTGGTGCATGATAGGATGCCGTCCCTTCAGGGACAGAGCTCCAAAAGTGCTTCCTCACATCATTACGTCCAACAAAGGTCATGTCTGATAGGCGTATCAGGCGGATAGGAATTTCGTTCATCACATATCGGTCAAATTTGTCGTGGTTGGTTTCCCTCCAGCTCATGACGGGTCAATACTAGCAAACCACAATGTGTCAATGCGACAAAGCGATTTAGCATGAACACAAATCACCTGCGCTGAGGTCAAGAGATATTCCGCCGATGGCGTCGTGTGCGCAATGAAGTAGTGTTGTAAAAGCACCCTACGCTCAAACTCCACTAGCTGCAAATCAACAGGTAAGACATCAGCATCTCAATTGCAGTCAAATCATCACTCCCCTCAGACGAATACTAAGTCAAAGGGAGAAAAATGTTTTAAAGATGGCGAGAGTGTGCATTCAATGTCAATATGATCTGTTAATCGTCAATCGAACATATCAGTACCTCAATATTTGCAACGCATTCGAAACATTACCTACTTGAGCGTCTCGGGGGCACGAATGCAGAGGTGCATTTCGCTGCGTTATCAAGATGGCCTGCGATACACGAGGATTTAGTCCAAATGTCATTCGTACCAAGGTGTTGTGATTTTCGCACGAGAGCGCCCAAGCTGGAGACTCACGTCAAGCAAATGGGAGAAATGGAATATTCTCGATAGAATATGGAAGTCATCTATTCGTCAAATTCTAGCGAGGCGCAAAGCCGGACAAAGTCCGATCATCGTGTTGCCTCGTCTTGCAAACTTGCAAGTTGACACCAGCACACGTAGTAGTAGCAGTCCCACATCGGCAGGGAGGATAGAGACTCGCCATAATGTCGCATGCTCCTGCCATGGGCGTCAGCACCGAGTCCACAATTGATATCTCATCACGTGGGTTGCGTGACTCGCGCGATTGCTGGTTGTCAGCGTCACCCGGGTCCAGCCATCTGTCGCATGTCCCTGCCAGTGAATGGCAGCGAATGCTCAAGAGCTTGACTATGTTCTATGGCACCCTCTGTTCCGAACAAAATCAACCAGTACTGAACCACAACGTTAATTTTACCAGCCACACTGTCAAGACTCAACATTAACTGGCAGTCATCCCGCGATGCTCTATTCTGCCAGCCTTCTTTAGGCACCCACATGCGAGATGACTCCGAACGCCCTCTTGTTATGACCCCGATCAGACTATCTCCGTGAACGCCCTGCATGCCATCACGTCAACTGACTCACAATGAGTCAAACGCCGGTCGTTTGAAGGCCGGTGTTCACTCCTTCGAGGATATAAGGGCAGTTGGAAGAGTCATTCCAAACGCATAAAACATCACTCGCCTGTTTCTAAGCTTCCTTACCTGACCAGTATGCACGCCTCATTCTTCACCGACAGACTCGTTGCGCTTGCCGCCATCGCCTCAGCTGTTGGTCAGAGTCAGTGATAATCGAAGCTCGGTTATGTTGATATTTATCACTAGGTGACGTCTAGCACTCCCCGCCGATTATGACCGCAACATAACAGTTCAAGCTGGAGATACATGTGACGGAATCTCCGCTGCCCACAACGTTTCCACGTATGTGCCATCGTTATCCCTGACATTGACTTGTTCATGGCAGCAGTCAACAGCGGCATCATTGACCCCGCTTGATGATCTGTTTATCGGAGAAGTAAGACATTTTACGTTTGAAGAACGCTTGGACTAACTCGAACGTCTCTCGGCGGGGAGTGAACTTGAACTTCTGGCCATAGATATTGGACCGGAGCTCCAAGCTAACACGTTTGACTCGATACGGGGAGGGGGGTTCTTTACGGGCGTTGCATGTGACTTGTACCCGCGGTGTTCAGAGACACCGCGGTGTTTTCCATAAACCGCGACATTGACGGGTCGGTGTGTACCCGTACCCGTGGAGGGTACGGTGTTGGCGGGTGCGGGTACGGTGTCAACTTTCCGACCCTCGGTGTTACCCGTGCGGTACCCTACATGGTCATAATACGGTAATGGCGCGATCTTACTCTCTTCGCCAAGGCCGACCTGGAGGGATGTACCGCCGTCAGATAACGTCGTCTGGGTCAAAATCTTTGCCGCGTCTTCGGCGACGGAGGCATTTAGCGAGCTCGACTCCAAGTTGGACCTTTGTTATTGGGGAGTTTGTGGAAGATATTGAAGGGGGGTATTTGTGTAGCCTGCTGACAGGTTGTGATAAATAGTCGGTACTGGGGGTTGACTGTCACTGAACAGGAAGGGTTGTTCGTTGGATATATGGTAAGAATCTGGAAAATGGACGAGTGGTAAGTATACAGGGCTTCACATAATATTACACAAGGCTAAAGCAGAGCTCTGGGCAGTTGAAGCTCCCGATCCGTCAGACTCATTTGGGTTAATGTGGCTGTGTTACCGTCTCAACAGATGAGGTCATCAACTGGCCCATCTGAACTTTGAAAGTTTCGCTCATCCGAACGTATCAGAGTCTCAGCACTCAGCACATAGTCATAAGTACAACTGCTCGCAGTTATGTTTGTTCTTATCCCTTTCAACTATTTTGACAACCATCAAACCTCTGATCCATTCTTAATCGTTTTACTATTTCACTATGTTCTACAACTTCATCAAGAATCTCATTGACTCATTATTGAGCTGCTTGAAATACAAAAGGTAGATTGGAGTCAAACGTTTGCTGATTGCAACCTTCTCAACCTCTTTTCCCGTTTAGGCTCAAAATGAGTCTGGCGTTCATGGCAATCTCCATAGTCGTCAGTTCGAGGTGCCGGTCCCTCCTACACATCCTCCGACTATTCCGCTTGCGCCATCATTTCACTTGTCCGATACTGATTCTCCTCTTTACTCGATAATGGACCAAGAGACTCCTAAACAAATTCCCTCTCGCGTTGGAAGGACTACCCTAGAAGATATCCCAGTAGAGTTGCGTTGCCATATCCTCAGTTTTCTTTCATACAATGAAATTATGCGCTACGCGTTGGTGAGTTATACATTCACCCCTTTCCTTCGAGTCATGGAACTAATGTACATATTTGCCTTGTTACAGACTTGCCGAACAATGTACAATACGGTCAAATCCTCTGTTGAACTCCAATACACCATCGAACTAGGTGCCCAAAGGTTAATTCAGGCTCATCCGCGGCCACCTACTGTCTCCACAGCGGAGTGCTTGCGTATCCTCCGAGACAAGGCAAATGCGTGGAATTCTTTTGACCTCAATGTCACGAAAGCGCTTCGTTTCAAGACCTTGTTCGAATCCCACTCCATCGCCCATCATCAACTCGGTCTTTTAATTCATCCATCTATACGGATGAGTCTCACATTGTGGATCTGAAGACCTACACGTCGTCTCCCTCCCGTCTCTGGAGCAATCGTCCAAATCTAGTTCATCATACATCCAGGTGCTTCGATGAGACGCAAGACCTTATGATCATCATTACACTTCCGATCGACGTCGACACAGACGGCTTTAAGTACAAAATACTCTTCCGCACGATGTCCACAGAGGAGGAACATCCTTTGGCCCCTGGATCCCGTGTAGTCGCTGGTAGATCCGTTTGCAGCGAAATCCGGCAATTCAACCTTGTTGTCTCTATCCTCGGAGATCGCATTGCCGTCTATGTCGCTGCCCTCGACGAAAAATGGGATCCGTACTGGTCGCTTCATGCGTGGAGTTGGCATCAGGGTGGTCAGGCTGATGTAGGTGTCTTGTTCCATCTTTCATTCAAACGTCTGATTTCAGCGTTAAGCAAGACATAGGCGTGCTCGGCGAGGGCCATGAACTGCTCGACGTCCGTTTTCTTACCAAAGAGAAGCTTTTAACCCTATCATCAGATGGTCATATAGAGTTGTACAACGTCGAGGACCTGTCAAAGGCGCCGCGGCTTCAGGCAAGATTTATCCTTCCCGTCCATAGAAAGTTGGGCGCCTTCCGATATCCGTCGGTTTTTCATAGCGCCGCAAGTTGTGCTCGCCTCACCGCACCAGATGATCATTGGATGTGGACGACAAACCCTGCGGATCGAGTCATATCTGTGATGTGGGGCTTTCCTTTATCAGCTTTTGTTATATCCGCTCGCATATTTTTCTTGGATATCCCTCCGGCATGGTTCGATGCGACGTCAGAAGATAGACTTTCAGTTCCATGGTCATCATGGGGTCCACAGAATTCTCGCTACTTCGACGAAGAGATGCTCGGTAGGAATGGGGCGCCCTCCTTTGGAGTAGGAGGCTCTCGTGTTATACGGGCAGTTCCCACCGCAGGTCCAAACGATTCATCGTTCCGGTTGCATATGACCGACTTCAATCCCTCCGCCGTGGCACGTGGCATCGGCAAGGTAGTTCGTGAACCTACGACATTATCAGGTCACCGGCCGGATATGGAGGTGACAACATATCTCCCTTTTGTAGAGGTGGTCCACGACCATGTTTTCGATGTCTCCCTGTGGAATATCATACTGGATGAGGAGAGAATGCTACTTCTTACCCAACCAAGAACTGAGTCTGTGAGTGTATTTCTGATTGTCCAGCTCACAAGTTAACCATCTCACCGAATACATTAGGAGTGGAAAATGAAGGCCGACTTGTTTGACATGTAGTCCATAACTTGTTGGAATCCTAATGCGTCTACACAGATTTTTAGAGTGTGTTGTCCAAGCGTTTCCGGATATATCATCGAACTCTACCTTCTGTCGTGCACGCTGTTAGCTTCGCTGATAAGTCTTGGGACTCTCTGCTCATTTGATACTCAGTGTCTGACATGTTCCTCAATTGTTGGGTCGTGGCAATAACCCGCGGCGTGTCTTTACTCTCGAGATTCCAAGCACGAAGCCTGTCAATTTCTTGAAGAACGTTATCAAGAACAAGAGTCAGCCTCAATTTGATTGATATTAACACATTATCTCGATCTACGGAAGGTGAATGATCTGATGCCCATGTTGACGCTGATTCTTTTGAAGGTCAAGCTTTGAAGGTCAATCTGAGCGAGGAACTTACATTCACTCAATCTGATTGGGGCGAATGCGGTGACATTTTCATGACACCTCTTGTGCATTCGCGGATCCGTGGAGGTTAGATGTCTCCTTGCCGGTGAGTAAAATTGCTTGTTGGTCGCCAAGGACCTAACCGCGACTTTACAGGACACCACATATCACAAGTAGCCCTCCCTCTTTCGGCTTATGTGTCAGAAATATACGAGGACGGTCGGGCGGAAGCCCAAAGACTTTGCTTAGCGGGCACGATGGATGGATATCTGCGTCCTGCTATGCAACCGACGTGAATACACAGATGATGACCGCACATTATTTTGGTGCAACCACCTTCCTCGCTGCTTCGCTGTCATCCACACGAGCTTCAGCATCTCAACGCTCTGAAACCCTTGCCACCGCTCTTTCCACTGCAGCCAATACGAATCTCTCGTCGATTCCACTACGTGTGCGTCCTAACACGTGGGCCCTCTCGCTTGAGAGTAGGGGATCAAGGGTGAGTGGGTCCACCGAGTACCTGAACGGGTTAACTTATTATCATATGGCCTAAAAGGCTGTCCAATCAATTGCAACGCTCGCGGGCGAGACTCGCAAAAAACTGGCTCCTTTCTCCAGAAACCCTACCGAGCGAATCATGTAGTACGAAGACCTAGGCACGAATGAATCTTCCGCACTCCACTTACTGTCCTATTTCGTCTGCAAAGTCAGGCGACCCGACAAGATAACGATTCTAACGCCAGACAAGTAAGAATATCTTCCGAGTGGGCCTTGGCAGTGAGAACTGAATCAGCTTGGATCAGCAGGTCATGACTCGGAAGCCCGTCTGGCAGGAAGGTGAGATCCGTTTAAACTCACGTGTTGGCTTACAAGGCCCTATATCAACTTCGCAAGCTCATCTCTACATCCATAACGACTCGGACTTCTGTGCACCGTGAATCTATCCCCAGCGTTTTCGACATGTCCAAACAAATACGTCTCGGCATTCTCACGCCTTCCTCAAATACCGCGTTGGAACCTCTCACTTTCCAGATCATTTCCTCCCTTCCAAATGTCTCCGTTCACTTCTCCCGTTTCCCAGTCACAAAGATCAGTCTCTCACCCGAGGGTCTCGCTCAGTTCGACCACTCAGTCATCATCCAAGCCGCTCAACTCCTCGCTCATGCCGAAGTTGATATGATAGGCTGGAGCGGAACAGCAGCAGGATGGATGGGATTTGAGAGCGACGAGAAACTCTGCGAAGCTATTACCAAAGCTACGGGTATCCCAACCACCACCTCCGTATTGGCTTTGAACAAGGCCTTGAAGATTTTCAAGATCAAGAAGCTTGGACTGGTCACACCCTATCTGGATGACGTCCAGGAGAGGATTGTGAAGAACTACAACAACTATGGGGTGGAGGTCACCTCGGAAACGGAACGTCACCTGCGCGTTGCGAAGAATACTGACGTTGCGCAAATCGGAGAGGATGCATTGGAGAAGATGGTAGCAGATGTAGTTGAGGGGGGTGCAGAGGCTGTCTCGACGTTTTGCACGAATATGATAGCGGCGCACAAGGTCGAGCTTTGGGAGACAAAGTATGGTGTTCCTGTGCTTGATACTGTTACAACGGTCACTTGGGATATGTTGAGGCAGTGTGAGGTAGATACGAAAGCGATCAAAGGCTGGGGGAGGATATTTCAAGAGGCATGATCAAATTTCAAATTGACAATGATAAGCGTGAAAATAGATTGATGCTCCAAGATGATCTACGATATGTCATGAAATATGCTGCAGATAGTCTGGAGTGGATTCAAATTTAACTACCGTCCGACACACTTCATGAGCGTGTTACTTGCTTCGGTGCGGAGGCCAAACGCATTGAGAGAGTAGGGGTATGTCGAGCAGCGGTCACTTGAGCGGTATATCGTGGTAACGGGCACCTGCAGGGGAAGGCGCAAATCAGTGATATATCGATATCGACGGACCGAAGGGAGACGGCCAACATTCGCGCGTTCCATCGCCTAGTGATTGTATTGCGGTCATTGTGGCCCCTTGCTGCTGTAGGTGAAAAGTCTAAATCAGCACGATATTCACAGACAAAAAGAGAAACAGCTAATGTGTCGCAGTGAAAACCTAGTACGGCTGTTCCATTTTCAGTGGATCGCGTTATACGTTGACCGTTAAACTGTTATAAGTAAACACGCAGAAATGCGAATTGACACAACCACAGAACAAGAAGAATATACCTGTGAGACTGGAATCACTGCAGCGATTCGAATCTTACAGGTGTGATGGACCGAGAAGCGAGTTGCAGCACAAAACCGGACTCGGTGCTGTTCTTGCAAGTCTCGTGTGTCATAATGACTCCCGAGGCGAGATTTGAAATTTGCGACCCCTTTGGAGACGCCCCACGAATCCGATGCGAATACCCGAACACCCATACCGATGAGCAGCGATCGCTCTGAGGTCATCAAGCTGTTCACAGCGTCTTCACACCAAGCCCTTCCTTTCGCGAATCGGAAGGCTACGAGCAGCATTTCAATCATGAAGGTTGTGGACGTTGTTGCAGGTCGGGGTCGAAGTCGTGGAAGAACTGCACTGCTGCTCGCGGGAATGACGAAGAGGCATAGGGGAGTGATGGCGAGGATACGAAGCTTGATGGCGGAACCGTTGAAGTGTAGGACAGAGAGTACCTAATAGTCAGTCACCTTGGGTTATGACCAGTGCTCACTTTGAACTGCATCGTCTAAAATGTTGCCTGATATTGGTTCGCACAATATTGGCACAATACGACACGGATGAACTAATCAAGAAATATAACTGAAAATTTAAGCCAGAGAACTAAACGAGACACAGGAAATGACAACGAAGCACGGAAGTTTCTTCCCTAATGTTGGTCGTCTATGTTCTGAACCGGCACGCAGCAAACCCAGAGCATAAAACGCGCCCGCCATCCAGCCCGTTTTATGACGAGGTCAGGACGCGAGATTATTTCAGTCGCCACTACAGTGCCAGTAACTACGGGAAGCGTTGTGGGGGTCGTGGCAGGTGGTTGCTGGAATGATGACAGATTGCTCTGGGTCGCTCCGCTGGGTTGCTGCATGACATAAGTGTTGAGAGGTCGAGAGAAGCTAGTAGCTTTTTTCCCTCTTGCGTGGTAGTTCCTCTGCGTCAAAATATATTAGTGACAAAGAACTTATAACGGGTGACCGTACAGCGTTTCCTGGTGCGCACGGGACGTTGACCACTGGGGGCTCTCGCAACTGGATGTCCGATCTATCTTGTCTGCGTAGGGTCCCGGAGAAGCGGTTTTTAGCCCATCTGCGAGGACTAGATCGAGACTGGGCGCGCTCAGTTTCTCCGCGTGGATTGGAGCGGCGACGCAGGAAGGAAGGTAAGCGACCGAGGAGAGTGGGTTGACGTTGTGTTTGGATATGATGGTCACTTTGCCCGCGCGGGGTAGGGAACTGATGGGATATTGAAAGAACCGTTAAATCGTATATAGAGATCACATACATCATCAAAAAACCCTGGAGGCAGTCGACTCGAGCGGGTATGTTCGATTTTCGAAGGTCGTGGGCGTGTAACATCAGCCTAGGATGTAGATAATCAAAATCACATAAAAGGTCAAAATAAAATATAACACACATTCATGTTAAAGGGCTTCTTGACCGTATTCTGGCATGAGCAAAGATAAGTGAGTAAGGCTGTTGAAGAGACCTGATGCCAACATACCACCTGAAAGGCGGCTGTCAGCGTTATTTCGGATGAAATGTATGCGAGCTTACATTGTCTGACAGAAGGTGATCGAGGCCAGCTTCCCTGACGATAGCAGAGACATCCCATGTGTATATGTCGTCGTCCTTGCAGCCAACGACGAGGAACTTTCCATCAGCAGAAAAGGTCACACATCTCACGTCATCTTTATGATGAAGGGGTGGTCCAATGGGTTGATTGTTGGTTTCTATGTTCCATAGTCGCACTGTCTTGTCTACTGATATGGTTGCGAGGATGCGCTCATTGGGAGATAGTGAGATGCCACAGACGAGATGCTTGTGCCCGTCGAGAACAGTCGCGGTTTCGGTCCAGGTGGCTGTATCGAATTTCCTGATGTGGTCTGATAGAGTGATAAGGGTCGTTCCATCCAAGATCCATGCCAGGTACAAAGCGGATTCCTCAAGTGTTTTGAGCAGTCCACCTGTGTTGGCATCCCAGATTTTCAGGTCGTCTGCGCCAGTCGCAATCATCATCCCATCGGGTGAGTAGCAAACAGCCCACACCGTGTCGTCCCCTGCCTTGATTGGTCCGATGATTGTCTTTCCGCTCTCAACATTCCATACTCTAAATGTATCATCGTCGGATCCGCTCGCTACTCGCCCTCCGTCAGGACTCCAGCACACAGACTTCACTCCCCTTGTATGCCCTTTCCATTTTTTGATCACCTTGCCCGTATCAATGTCCCACAATCTTACCGCGCCATCAAAACTCCCGCTTGCTACTTTCTTGCCGTCCGGTGACAGTGCTAAGGCGAACAAATATCCACTCCCCTCGTCCTTCCAGGCATCTCCGACCTGTGTTCCACTATCCAAGTCCCAGATTCGAAGTGAGCTATCATATGAACAGGTCACGATTCGCCGTTTATCGGACAGGTGAATGACACCATTCACGCCTCCAGTATCTCCTTGAATTTTTTGAGTAGGCTTTGTCGTTGACTTCTCTTCCTTCGTAGGGGCTTCTGAAAACATGACATTGGCTCGGGGACTTCACCTAATGGGCGCGGGGCAATTTCAGCTGTTATCCATCAAACGAATACCACCACTTACTAAGAGGTACTAGACTTGTACACACAACGAGCGCGTCCTTGATGAAAGCTGCAACGTAGTGGGTGCTTCGTAATGCAGAGTCAAGTCACGGGGGAGGTCGCTGTCCAAATCCTCTACATGTGCGTCTTCCTCGTGTTTGCCACAGCTTCAGCACGGATTGTGCCGATCAAGCGCCCAAGTATCCTTTTCTGACGGTTTCTTCATTGACATCAACAGCTCAGCATCGCATCTGGTAGTCATGCTATCAGTAAGCCCGTAATATTTCCCTGTCGCTTCACTGGCCCTTCTCCCCAGTCATCCATCGTACCGTCCGCCCTGGCATCATCATCTGTCTGGCAAAGAATGTCTCGGTAAGTCATTTATAGTATTGATACCTCGATGTTTCAACTATCAAGCAGAACATGACGCTCGGATTCTCGAGCATCTTTTCCTTTCATGAATCAGGTATGTACCCCGCACTATGAGCTCCGGGCGCGTCTCATCATATCATAGGGAAGACATCTTCAACTCTCGACTGCCTACCTCACTTCACGAGTCCGTCAAGTACCATTCATATCCGAGGGCCTACGCGCTGCTGAAACCTCCCTCCCTATCCCTATTTCTCCATGCTGAGCTGTGGTGACATCTTCACGTGCATAGATTTCCTCCTGTCAGAGTCTGCACATTCACCTGCTCTCAGTTTAAGACTGCACTGTGCAAATACGACACTAAGTAGTCTATCATCTGTGCCTCAACCTCTATCGCTACGGTTCTTCTGCCACCACGCCTTCCCACATCTCGGATATGATTGTCTGATGTCGAGGGTCGGGGACTGCCATGGCGATTGGCGCTAGCCTCAACATGTCGAGTTCGAATGGTGATGTCTGCCCCCTCCAACAGTGCGATCAAGCTACCATGCGCTGACTCGTGTAGACTGTGACTAAACGCTCAACCCCGACCCCTGCGATGTCGAGGTACAATGTCACATCGAGAAGGCCGTCCGCTAGTAAGCGGGCATGAAGAATATGGTGCATCCACTTGAGCACTCCCCGTATTCGTTTGTGCGGGCAACATGAATACCCCACCCCATTCGAACATCCAACACGGATGGACTGGCCGCTACTTAGGCAAAGTGAAGTTGTTCTTGAATGAATGAGATATCTCCAAGAAGAACCCATGGACCTAGGCGTAATGGTAGTGGGGAGTTTCACTTAGCGCGAAAGAAACGAGATCCTCCACTTTTTCATTTAGGACATAATTATCACACTGCCGATCAACTCCTGTCTGTCAATAAAAACGTGTTAGCATGTTGTCAGTAGGCTGTGGCGTATATTATGTATGTAAAACCAGGGATGCTTGCCAAGTTCAATGATTTTTCTGGTCCCCCAGTTATAGTAAAGTTTGTGATGGAATACGAAAAGCGGTGGGCACCATTATCAATGCGACAGCGTGAGAGGTGGTAGTGGTATCCGTGATCCCCACGCCAATTCAATGAAAAGCTATAGGTGGGCGAAGGTCGATAACAGGAGATTAATTAAAAGCAAGGCCTTCCAAAATAGTGGCAACTGACTGACATCCAAGGGGACGGTTCATCGATCATAGAAATATTCTGTAGTACAAGCATGAAGTGTTCATGTTCCTATTCATCTTACACGCGACATATAATAAGCACGCTCGCAATGTGCGCTCGTAGAGCTCCGCTACCCTCTCATTTCGTGCCAACAAGGAAAGCGGCTCTCTGTGATGGAGGGAGTCCCACCGGAGTTGTGTCTGGAGGCCGGTAACGGTACTGTAATTGCGAGAAGAGAAGAATTGAAGTCTACAGAAGGGATGAGGAAATCGTTGCGAAAGCAGTGTGTACATAGCCTTACGCAGATGCTGACGAGACAGACATTCATAAAATAACCTGCGATATCTAGAATTTTGCATCAGGACTTTCCCAAACAACCTGGCTCTCGATTTACCGATGAAAGCGCCTTGTTGATCTCGGTTAGTGTGACCAAATTCACGGATATGGACTACTTACCAAATGGCGGAGAATCAGGCATACTGGCCCTGATCTGCGGAAGGGCAAAAAGAACTGAAAGATGTCAGTGGCGCATCTATCAATTCTCTGCGGCTCGCACTGCACCTGTTGTCGAGGCCAAGATAAGGCCATCATTAACCTTTGCACGGAACAGCACCAGGATTGTCATCCATAAAATGGTGACAGAGAGGACCCCTATAGTCTGATTAGAAGAAACTACACAATACACGCTGTGTGACTCACAGTTTGTGATAACCAGGACAAGGGCGAACGCCTTGACCATTTTTTGTCGCTTGGCAGTTAGGGCTAATGCATACAACGTCTCATCTCCCACTGTAGTCGGGTAAAACGCACTGATACCGATCCAATTCACCATACTTCCGAATCCAATTACGCCAGATATTGGGAGCGATTTATTGCTGTCAGTGTCAATGGCCAATAGCGATAAATATGCAGAGTGCCTGCAAGGAGTCAATAACGCCAATATGGGGAATGGGGCAATGCTCTTACTCATCAAACGGGTAGTATAGAATTGATACTTGCTTCTGTAGCGTATACGGAAGAAAGGGATCCATATTCAAATCCGTATCATATTCTTGTACTGGTAATTGCCTCGAAGATGCTCGAATAAACATCCGGCGCAAATATGGATTAGAGCTCACCCTCTCCCGGGTATGTATTTCACTGGTGGAAGATTTTGGACTGTTGGTGAATCAAAAGTGCCTATTGGGGCTGTTATATTCCAATTTACAGTGGCGTTTCTAATGAGCAACGTGAGGTCAGGCACAAACAGCGACGGTCTGCTCACTCGTTCAGATACAAGGCGATGTTGTTGACAAATTGATTTTGAATACAATCATCGGTCGGCAAGCCTGTAAACTGCTGTCCGCAGGCGCCAACAAGAGACCAATGAACCTGATACCCTTAGAGATGGATGCACGGATGTCAAGAAAATACTCACAGAAAATTTTTGCCCATTCAGGTCGATTGAGAACATGTCGGCGAGCCTAAAATATATCAGATTTCGCCTGTAGATAAGAACAGAATATTCACAATACAAGCTGCACTTCAATGGTAAGCATGAATCCGCTAAGATCTCATGGATACAGGACATACACCAGGGGATCCACTGACATGGAAAATATTCAACGTGGAATTGTCCACGTTTACTTGGGATCTGAAGTTTGCGTTCAGATAAACTTGTGTAAGAAAAATAGAGATCCCCGCGAGCAAGGCAAAGACGCCTGCCAAGATCGCTAGCGGACTATAACGTATCAAGATCGGGGTTCGTCCTATTGTACGTTGTAGCCAGAGTGGTAGTCGCATACCTGACCTTGAGGGTGGAGAAGTCAACTGATGTGGTGTCCGACTGTGCAACTCACTTAAAAGCAATATACCTTATCTGCAGGGAACATGTGTCGGCACAGGGGGAGCTCGGCTATATTTATGTAATGCCTGATCACATACTTACCGGAACAGCCCTCAAATCCTTGTCACGAAGGAATTGGAGAGTCGAGTATCTAATGACATGGCCATTAACTCGATCCTGAGGTTACTACCTCCCGAGTCCTGCGACCATGTACGACGCCGGTCTCCACAGAGAAAACTCCGGTCCCAGGATCATCATGGCACAGATTGTCTTCAAGGAATGGTTTTAGGATCTGGAGCCTGAGATACGTGCTAAAACGCACATCACACCAGATGGCCCTGATGAGTAAGTATAAGCCAAGACGCACATAAAATTACGACCATAGTGAGACCACAGAAGAGGAAGTAGACGCCACGAGGTAAATCCCTACATGCGCCAACGTAATTGGGACGGACTCCAGTTCTTTCGGTCACCTGGTGTCACCGAACCCATTGTAGTGGGGGACCCCCCACCCGAGGGGTGGAGTAGCACCGTAGCTTAGTCAGCCAGGAAGGCAGGTTCGGGCTTTGTCGTAGCATGGGTTCATCCCATCCTTGCTTGCTCTTGCTAGGCCTCTGGGCCTCGAGCCCCATTGGCCCTGTCCACCATGATTGCTGTATGTACTCCGCAGAGGCCTTTTTTGCAGTCTCTGAGGATGGCGGTCCTTGGATATTAAATTGAAACCACCACCAAATACATTAGATTCCTCTCACCTCTGCCGCCGGGCACCCGATTTATGCCAGGGATCATGTCCGTGATATAAGCTCACGTCTCGAGTTTATGAGGCGTCATTACTGGATACGCAGAAGAGTCTAAGCTTCAAGTTTATGTAAAGTACAAGATGAAGTTGAAGTGATGAATACGGCGGGAGTATCAATTTTGAGACCCCGTACCGGCAGTGAAGTATATGGGCCCTTTACATTCTGGTGCATGCTCTTGCGGCGAGAGGACGCCAACTGCTGGGTGGAACTGTTGAATGCTTTGAAGGTACATCCGTATTTGCATACATGTAACAGCCACTATACAATGTTCCCCCGAAACCTAGACCTGTGCTCTAGCTTGCATGCGGACACGTCAACGCTGGCCAGAGATCCCGCCTTATATACCCATCAGCAGTGAGCACAGTCCAGATCTTGACGTTGTGGAAGATCAAAAATGTTGAAGTGACGCTTCATATATAACGTCACATAATCGTACGCTGAGACCGTTGTCCACTGCCTGCACCCTCTCACTAGTGATGGGCTCATCATTTCTTCAACACAATCCTGTCCTTTACATAAGTCTGAAGGATGCCACTGTGTGTGCTGATTCAACTGCGATCCTATCAGCTGAGTCCTGAGGTGGGATTATGCCCTATTTTTTGGATATACTTTGTTCACTCGTGTCAAGTTTTTAAGTCAATATGATATTAAGTCGATTCAACGGTCTCACTTCCCAAGCGGCATTGAAATCAGTCCAAGTGCGTGCAACCATCCATCAACCCAGCAATCAACTAAGAATCATGTCGTGAATGACAGCACCGATAACAAAAGCAGAAACATAACTCACTCATGATGTGCAAGCTCTTCGGTATCTTGAGAGTCCTCAAGAAGATTCGCAATACGGTGTATCAGTAACATCGTTCTATTGCAACACGCAAAGGGTGAGTCAAGAGGTTGATCCAAAGTAAATTGTTCGTACTCACGTGACATTTTTTAGAGCAGCACTCGCTGGCGATGTTGCAATATCCGCCGTCCTCGACACACTTTGGGGCCCGGCTGAAAATAGATGGCGTTGCACTGACAGACATAGATACTGTTAAAGCAGCCACAACGGCAAGGAAGAAGGAACGCATTGGTTGTACGAGGTAATATGAGATCTAGCAGAAGGGTTCTCGAATAACTCTTGGGTAGTGCACGGTAGGGAAGACAGCCTGCTTTTATGTCCGGAAAACCTTGTTAACCATTCTGAGAATGAACTATGGATGGCGTAATAGTCATGGTTCGTCGGCTCTGCGACTAACAGGAGAAATGGAGGCTAACAGCATATGGATAGACTTGAAGTCACTGGACTCAGGGTTTTATGAACCTGTTACCAAAGTGTGAGCTCACTGACAGTGGTACGGAGACTGATCGTAATGAGTTCGGGTCCGATTAGGCAGCGCAACGTTGGCTTTGTGACTAGCAAGCAGAAATGGAGGCTAACAGGATATCATTGGTGATGTGGCTTTAATTGGCCGAACGCACGTAGGTTGCCGTCCAACCCCCACTGTGATAGCATGTAACGCATCTACGAACTATCTCCCTAAGTACTTACCTCGTACCACCACTTTATATTGTATTCAGTGGTGGGGAGGGTGCGCATTGTTTGCATTGAACCCAGATTGAATTCCAGTGAAAACTGGACATGGCCAAAACGGTTCGGATAGTGTAAAATGTTGTTTAGACATATTAATTATCCCCGACTGATATCCCACGTTAGTTGGGAGGAGGGCTTCGTAGTAATGGAGCGAGACAAGTAGTATGTACCATCGAGCCCGCCAGTCATTGTTTTCGTGTACACGCGTCGTCATATTAATGTCTTTGTCTTGTGACATTCTAAGCAAGTTCTGGGTACAATACTTCAACTCTCTTCAACTGTGGCCCCAACGTTCAACGGTACATTCATTCGAACAATAACTTTGACGATACTTGGCTTCGCACTGCACTCTTCGAAAATGTTCTCCAGTCCTGACAGTAGTGACTGCTGGCAGGGCTGTTCTTGCTAGAGTGATCATTTTTGGCGTGTAGGCCACTAGACTGTTGATCAGATCTTCGAACAAGTCTTGGACCAATGGACCACCCGTGATAGATCAAATAAACAGATGCCGCGTGGTCGCTATCACTTCTGGCGGCAGTATGTTGTGAAGACTCGAGCGAACCGTTTTCGAGATGATACCTCTCGAGCGCCATCACTGTTCTCCAGCTCAGCATTACACCGGTGCGAAATGGTCCGACATCGACGAGGGGGCATTACCTCTTTGTGCGACTTGATCGGATTGACTCATTCACGATCTGACTTTGGTTGCCCAACTTGTCGTAAGTTTTATCTTTCGATGTCATCGATTGCATAATGGATTACAAACCTAACTATATCTGTTGAAATTTTGACGGCACAATAGCTGTGCTGACGTGCGCGAGGCGAAGATATGCGGACTTGAGGCCAGCCTGGACCCATTGGAGAGATGAAGGATGCATAGCAGAGGGGTTGTTGATGGCCCAGGTGGGAGATGTGAGTTACCTGTTTGCTGCGTATGACCCGTTTTATTCTTCACTTTTGGATTTTCTGCTGTCTGGTATCATGCTGATGGATTGACCTTAAGGGGGTGTTATGTTCCTCGCGCCCCGGCGGACGAGGAGGCGAGATCTAGACTCCGAGATAGCACAGATGCTCGTTGAGCATTACTGATACGGCCGTAGGCATTCAATCTTTTTCGATGGTCATATCCGATTCCTCGGCCTGCGCCGATATCACTCAAATGTACTTTGATTATACCCTCTATGGCCATCAGGACTGGAGATTCACCCGCATAATACGTATCTTTGTTATCAAAGCGCTGGAATGGTGGTATATCTAGCGCGACCATCGTCGTTATGCATCCACCAAGTTCGCCACACACTGACACCAATCCCTTGAACATGAGCACAGTCCTAAATGATCCCAGTTTGTGGTCGCTCATCGATACCAATTATGTTATCAGCTATGTTATAGGTTCGTGGAGCACAAGTCGGATGAAGTCGGTGATGTCTCACTCGTTCTTTGACTGTGGTTTCACAGTTGCAGCTTCTACTGCGTTGGCATATGATTGGGGTGAGCAAGCCAGTACCTAGAGAGATAGTTATTGATGTCCCTATGGTATTTTCCAGCACTTACATTTGGTCAAGAGGTAGGTTGATGTTGTCAGTTACCGCACAGGCGTCTCACTAAGAATTTTTTTTATAGTTCGAACTGATCTGGGTGAGCATGCGAGTCCCGTATCGATATAGAGTTAATTCAAGGCAGAGGCAACGCTGGTCCCTAATGACCGTCCTATATCTCGGTGTACGTAGCTTATGTTACAAGCACAGTTTTTCACTGACTTGAACATATTGTAGCTGCGCTGCGCCGGAATACTATACTCCATGTATGTTTTTTGCTAGGCTAACCAGCTGCAGTGTGCTAATAAGCCACCTCTCACGGTCAGCATTAACATACTGTGTAATGTAACCTCATCATGTACACTGTGATCGTTTCTTCTGACCCGCGGCATGCAGTGAGTCTCCCGGCAATCTCGGTGACAGACGCAGTGAGTATTCTGCACCAATGTTTGTTGTTCCCGTCCAACTAACTTTACTCCGCATGTAGGGGTGAGTGAAATTCTTGACCAGATTGTTAGTTAGTTTAATCTAATGAATGCAGCTGTGAGTTTGTTCGAAGCATCGAGTCTTCTGATACTCGTCAGTAACTGGTTCTTATTCAGGCACTAATCTTGTTTTATTCCAAACATGGATCTGTCTGGTCGTAAATACCATGCTGGGCGGTAAGTTACTCAGTTGCAGTGCCCGAGTGATATTGACTTGACTGAAATGCCATGCAGTTATCATCATCACTCAGTTACATGCCATGTATCCGCAATCCAGAACGATGTTCATCTGTCTCGTCGTAAGCTTCCTGGTTGTTACGATCACGTGTGGAGTGATGACTGCAATGGAAAGTAGCATTTTGTCATTTAGTAAGCTTTACTTATGAATGAAAGACTCAAGCTCATGGGATAAATACCAGAGGAGTTCATCTTTTATGACACCTATCACTGCATTAATGGGGGAAATGTCCCGTCTGTGCAAGCCCTGACTTGGATACTCGGCACTGCATGGGAGATCTTTGCACTGTCTCTTTCAGTTTGGATCGCTGTCAAACACTTCCGCAAATTCCAACGATGGGCCACCGAGGACCGTTTGTTGGCGCTGATTAAAATTCAGGTGTTTTACTCTGCAACGTGAGCTTGTAATTTGAATGCGATGATCTTTTCCGCTGAAGTTCTGAACGTTCCAGCTTCGTTGTTGCTACTTCCTTTAACCTCCGCTCCATCTTCTCCGAGTCTCCAATTAGATCGGTACGCCAATTTGCGACAAACATTTACATTTGACCACTCATCATTTCTATAGAACTCATCTCCCGTGGAGACTGATTTTTATTTTGGCATTGGTGAAATTGCCTTGCTCGTGCGGATGTTTATGCTTGGACCACGTCTCATTCTTAGCGTTCGAGAACATAACGCTAAGCTCGTGGCCAAATCCGACACAGGACCTGGCATACAATTGCTTTCGAGGAGCGCGTACCACACGAGTCCACGACACGTCAACTGACGGTGGTGTAGAGGACCATGACGGGACACAATCAACATATGTCAAACACTTTGCAGGAAGCATGAAAAGTTTAGCGGTACTGGTTTACTGATTTGATGTACTGGAAGAGAGAAATAGGTCTGGGAGAACCAATGTGGTACTGTGCGGTACTATGTACGACAAGAGTAGTCATCTGTTTTTGTGTGACAATACATCTACGAGTTTGATCCTATCACATGCACAAATCAAGGTTTGAGAAAACGGGCTTGGACGATCCCTCGACCAACCAGATATTCACGATCGACGAAGAATAACGATTCACTTGGTACGTTCGGGAAGTTAACCTCGACCACCCACAAGAGGTACCAACCCCCAGGGCCGTCAGCGTAGAAACAAATTCAAGTCCAACAAGGTCAGTTTACAGACGGGATAAAAGCGGTCGAATTACCCCGGATCGCTAGAACCCCGTACGATCTATGACAAGTGCATATTCGTGGTGGTCATCGACATTGTTTGACCGTTGATCAAAACCAAAACCAAAGAATGGGACTCCAATATCGTCGCACACAGCTGGCAATCCCATCTGGTTTTGAATGAAGATTGAGAGAGAGTATGGCTAGAGGCACTGGCAGTTACTGTCATCTCTAGTCGCCCAAACCCCGACAGCCAGCGACGAAGTTCCGTGGTGATCGAGGAATAGCGCGTGAAGCCTTCAGTGAACATTTGTACTCTGACCCTTCCAGAAGGGTGATCAGCCTACATGATAGCCTCGATGAGTCTTAGAACACGCGTTCGTCTCCTTCTCCATACGCGATCTGCAGGTTGACGTCAAAAATAAATTCCCCTAGGGAATAATCCACATCTTCGACCACGTCATGCGCTGATCCAAGCCCGCGAACCTAGATAGAACAAGTAAGAGTTCACTCAACAAGAATACCAGCAGCCTTCTTACACCCGACTCGTTAAAATCCATATCCATGTCAAACTCGTCGGAGCCCATATCAGAAACTTTGTCCCGCAAGTTTTCAGACATGGTATCCGACGTTGCTTGATCTTGTCCGGCGCAGCAGTTCTTGTGCCTTCGAAACCAAAACATGGAGTGAATGGACTCGTGCTGGCTTGTCGGTGCAAGCATGTATCTGAGCATGCGGATTCCACGCCGTACCCCCCCGCCTTTTTTACAGATTTTTTGTATCCTGGGCCTGCTGCTATGCCCGCCTTCATCTCTAAGGTCGGTCCTCCCTCATCCAGCCATGGTGAGACAGAATGGCACATTTGGACTGGGTTGATTCGTGGTAGGATAACAGGCCAAACAAAGGGCCACGATGAGGGACAGAGCTCCGGAAGTGGGTCCGATCCTCATATCATTACGCCCACAAACTTTCATGTCTGATAAGCCTATGAAGCGGATTACGACGGTCATCCATCGCATATCGATCAAAT